>VYZX01021806.1:27686-39308 GCA_013401335.1 Brachypteracias leptosomus
CACGGGTGCATCCCATCAGGACCCATGGATTTATGTACATCTAGATTGCTTAATTGGTCCCTAACCCAGTCCTCGTCAACCAGGGCAAACTCTTACTTTGTCCTGACTTCCTCTGGGGCCTCAAGGGTCTGTGGCTCCTCAGGACAGCCTGCCGCAGGATAGACAGAGGCAAAGAAGGCATTCAGTAACTCCGCCTTCTCTGTATCCTCTGTCACCAGGGCACCTGCCTCATTCAACAATGTATGAGACCATTCTAATAGTCTCCTTTGTAGAAGTAATTCCACAAACATCAGTAGTCACTCAATTTATTTTCATGAAGAAGCTTTTATTATAAGCACCTTAAACTTGAAGCCTTGTGAGTCTAGGTCTCCTCAGGACTTTTGACAGATTTACAACAGAGAGGGTTGTATGTGTTGACTCGCTGGAAAAAAAAAATCAAACATATTTGTATTGTTGCATAAACATTAATAAAAATATGATCAAATGCAGCTCTAGATCTATGTCATGTGGAGAATTCTTAAGGTGCAAACAAGAGTAATGATATCTAAATTTAGGGTTGTCTCCCTGTTTCCTATTATAGGATTGTACATTCAGGGCTCACACTATGGCTGAACTCTTAGTATTGACATTGTCCTTATTTAGGCTAAGCGGAAAAAAAAAAAAAAAAAAAAAAAGAGGCTAAATTTAATATTAAGAGTATTCTTTCTCATAACTAATTATTTTGTAATAACTACTTTATCAAGAGATTTTTATATCCTTTGTGATTTGGAAGAAATGCAGTCCTGTGCCTAGACTTCTTCATGGGAAGAGATTATCTATATGCTGTCAAGTGCTCCAGGGTTTGGTCTATGGGACTTTGCTAGCAAGTGCCAAGCTGGAAGAGCATCTTCTACTCTTCCTGTGGGAATTCAGACAGTGGCAAGAAGGAAGGGTAAGCCAGAAAAGTTGCTGTCAGGAAGGGAGACACTCATTAAGCACAAATAAACAGGACCTGGGAGATAGAAAAAACCAACCAACTCTTGACCAGATGAAGGGATAGTGGAAAAGACAGAGAATGAAATGAACACTCAGGAAAGAGTGAGGGGGCACCTCTGTTAGCATTTTAGTTCAAACTGCTCTTCTACTTCTGAAAATCCTTGTGTTGCAGTTTCCAGAAGTGAGTAGTCTCAGGATGTCCAAACTGGGCTCCTTTCAGATGAAGTTGTCTGAAAAGTGTGCTCATGCTGGTCAACACAGGAGCATACTAGAACTTGCAGAAAGCAAACCCTCCTAAAACGTGTACAGGGTGAGTGTCAACCACCAGCTGCAAAGCAAACTACTGTCCTCTGTAGATCTGCTGCTATGGACTATGCTGACATTAGCAAATGAGTACAGTAGGACTGGGAGAACATCCAAGGTCTGCAGGCTGGGAATTTACTGACTAAGAAACCTGGAAGGGTAGTGCCTGGTGAAGCATCAAAATAGCAACACAGAGGCTTGACCCTTTTTCAGCCAGTGGAAAAAAATAAAAAAAAAATACAGTAGAGGAACTAGACTGAAAGGAAAGAGCTGGTGATCTGGCAGAAAGGTGAAGAGAGAACTGGAGGGAAAGGCTGAAACTGAAACAAACTCACAGATATTATAGGTTGAAACTGCGCATATAGTTTATGTCATAATAAACATTTTTTTGATGCCAAAGCAAAATGTGTCTTTCCAAAAACTCTTGCCCTATAATGGGCTCTGTTTAAAGTGTTTTTGAAATAGTGCTGAAAATGCTTGAAGTTCTTCTGCTACTAAATTAAAGCTTAGGGAGTTAGACTCATGGCCTATTAAAATTCTGTTTAGCATGCACATTTTAACACAGATGTTTCAATAAAAGGAGTTTCCATGTAATTATCTAATGATTTGTTACGTCAATCATGATAGGTCCCAGGTTTGTGACTTGCTCCTGAGACTCAAACAAAAAATAAATACACCAGTTCTTACTTGCTGCCCTTTCAATTTGAGCAGAAAGCAGTAAATATTCTCATGGATGTATCTGATTTGATTTGAAATGCTGAGAAAGTAAATCCTATGAGAGAGAAAGATAGGCAAAAAAGATGTGCTGTTTTCTTTTCATTCAGTGTTCTTCCATGTTGAATGAAAAGATACTGTACGATATTTTCAATTTAACTGATTCCTCAGTTTCTTCACTCCCAATTATTTTCATCCAACGGGGCAAAATAGTTACAAATAGTTACAAATCTGCAGATGTTGGCATGTCATGCCTTAACATTATTTGATTGAGCAATGGGATACTTTCCCATGTCATATCTTAATATGAACAAATACTCCCAAAAAACCCAAAAAGCTTACAAGCATTGGTTGAGAAGAAATAATGCAAGTCAGATGGCATGCAACCAGAGTTACACAAGAGGAGGAGATGCAGCATCAAGCAAATGAGGAGGACAGCGATGTTTGAGAGATTCAGCTCAACTGGGAGACAAGCTAAAGGTTTCAGGAAGCTGCATGGAGACAAACTGAGACTGAAGAGTAGCTTCTTCTGTCTTCAGCATCCAGTAATGTGCACCAGATGCCGGAGAGCTGCTTTGGCCATCACCTTCACTTGTGATGCCAGGAGAACCCTAACTCAGGACAGGACTCCCGCAAAAGGCAGAGCTTAGCCTTACTGTCCAGCCCCAGTAAACTGTGACTGTATCTCAGACTGCAGAGCTGTGCCACTATCTGGTTAACTGATGGGAGGAGCAGGGGTATTTGGCATGCATCAGGTCCACTAGGAGTAAGACCCCTGTAGTTTACTGTGTTATGACAGCTCCATCCATCACATCCCATCAGTCTGTTATTACCTAGAGGTGCCAACGCAACTAAGGCCATAAAAAAAGCATGTCATTTTATCTAAGTCTCTGTATTACTGCTGACAGTGTATTACTCCTCACAGTGTTTTCTCACTGATTTCAAAGTATTTTCTGAAAAGTTTCTAAAAATCAAGAGTTCTACTTACAAGAGCAACTAAAATCACACACTGTCCCCATAACCAATCCTTACAGACTCCCAGATAGGCAGATTTATAGCAAGGACTGGAAAACAATTTACATATCCAGATTTCTTTTAGAAACTTTTTTCATGTACTTTCACAACAGCAGTCAGGATGTATTTTCACTACACTGCCCTTTTCCTGTACAAATATGGCTCTGCACCTTGCAGTCCCTCTATTGTTGCTGGACACCTTGTGCACTGTTCAGCTGCATGCCTGCAGCATGTTTAGGAGTAAGAGCCACTGTTTTTCTGAACAGCAGTCAGAGAGGCTCTCCTCCTCCGAGGGGGGATTCCTGATGGTAGACCCTTACTGCAGGATGCCTAGAAACCAGGCTTAAATACTATTGTGTTGCAACATTGTAACATGTAAAAAGAAAGCATTTTAACAAGCAAAATGAAGAATAAATGGAAACTTACTAAAAATAAGAAGGTAATATTTATGTGACTCATCATCCAAACATTGTATGAATACTGTGCCCATAGAACCTTAACAAAATTAAGAAAAAACCCCCCATCATTAGCATTTGCTTACCAAACAGTCTAGAGTTACCTAGTTATTGGGATTTTTTCCCTTTTCATAAAAAGCACATTAAAAGGGGACCTCATTGTCATTGTGCTGTTCCAACTTTCGCACTAATATGGCTGTCCATCGTTTCAAAAAGCTGCTTCTTTGAAAGAAGCTACAGTAAATTGTTTAGGGAATTCACCATTCTGTGGTTCCCTCAAGTGCTGCATCTATCTTTCACTGATCAATAATGAAGCATTAATGAAAATATTTCTGTGTCTCCATGCTCCCATCAGTTAAATTGTTGTCTCACTTGCCAGACAAGCAGTAGAGAGAGTAATTCTTTACTGGGAATATCAGTAAAACCTGCATTTAGGGGATTCAGATTGGTAGAGATGGATTCTTAAATTGACATTTAAGAATCACTGACTCTCAAATACCACATTGGCAATCAAGAAACCAACAGTGTTTAGAAGAAATATAATTTCTCAGCATGCTTGGCTTGAAACCAGTACTGTAGCTATCAGCTGCAACAAATGCCAGAAGAGGAGAAATGAAGAATTTGGTTCCCATTGAAATACATTTTATTTTACTTTATTAAAGGCATGAGAGCTTGAGATATTAATATTTCTGAGAAACTGCTTAGATCAGTGTGGATTTTTTTCCAAAAACTGAGCAAATTCTAGGAAAGAAATCTTTCTTTTGCTTGGTCTGTACTAAATGTATTGCCGTGACATCAAGTGAGACAAGTGGGCAGAATGTGTAGTAGATTATTAATATGTTTTCATTTCATTCATGTACAGAAGTTACTGAGATTGTGTTTTCTATGTAATTGCATTATATGTTATCTGAAATGACCTTATTCTAGAATTAAGTGTGGATGATGTCAAGCAAATAGACCATGAAAGCCAGTACTTCTGGACACAGATGGTCAGCTCATGTGTAGAGAGGAATAATTGAATGCAAGGTAGTAAATATTTACTCACATCCAGTAAACATTGGTAGTGCTTTAATTTGGCAGCTGCTTTGAAACTTATTTGAGTATATGGTGGTCTCAGATCACAGCAGAGTTGAAAGCTGCCACTCTTTCTAGATTTCTTAGCAAAGAAGATATGGATTAAATCCTAAATGTTTTTAGGAATTGAACTATGCTGTACACTCAAAGCTGATTGCTCCAGTATATAATGTAGGATGACAATTAGCTTCTGCTGTACCTCTTCTCCAAGTGAAAAGGGGCCTTAAGTTCTTCACTGTCTATCACTTTAGCACTTTTCACAAGTATCTTTAGTGCATTTGAGTTTGTAGAGAGAGATGGAGCATGAAATCACAGTTCCTTAATTTGCTCAGTGCCAACATTACGCTCTTCTCAGTACAGAATAAAAGGAAGTGACACCTTTCATGCCCTTGGACCTCCCCACCAGTAAAGGCTCTGTCCCTGTAAAATCAAATGGTGCAGTTACCCATGGGAAGCAAGTCACCAATTGATTGCTGATAAAGCCTTACTTTGGCAAACTGGTGCTTAACCCCATCGATAGCATGAGAAGTCTATTGATAACAAATTTATAGTGCCAGAGGCTGACAATTTCCCAGAATAGGCAAGAAGTTTGAAAAGTAGAGGTTGGAGAAGAATAACAGAAAAAGGAAATGTGCATTTTAGCAGGAGGAGGGCAGGAACACAAGTTACAGGGTCATAATACTCTCAGACTGCAAGCCAGTGTTCCTAGGTGCTGTGCTCAGATAAATAACAATGCATTAGTTTTAAAACACTGCTCTGAAATGTCACCTTCATCTCCACTGATATCTATTACCAAACAGGTCCTTCACTGTCACTTGTGACAAAAGGCATTAGTCAATGAAAAGCTCTAAATAAACTTAGGCAGGACAAGCAAGCCCTTCTCTCTTAGCCACACACAATAACATTATAAAAAAGCCTGAGAAAGTAGGGCACTGAAAAAAAGCATCTAGTACTGAAACTAAAAATTGAAATGTTCTATTCTAAACCTGTCAGACTTATAAAAAGTATTTGGTGGTGGTGGGATTTTTTTCTCCCCTAGAAAGGATGAGGATGAGGAAGTAGCCTAGTGAAATGTTTTTAATAGAGTTACTTTAATCTCCACATTACACCAGGGTAACTGGTATGCACAAATCCACTACAAAACTGAAATTTAACCAAGACATCCCAAGGCTGAAGTTACAGTTGAAGCACTGAACCATCTTCAGTAAAACACTGAGAAAGAATTGGTAGCAGCAAAACATGCAGGCTACTTTGGCAACCTTTTCAGACCATGCAACCTCTATGGTCTCCTATGGAAACATTCAAGCATCCTATGCTCCTGCTGCGTAACAAGATATTAATCTGGTGTGTAACTAGAATAATGTGTTCTCTGTATACTTATGGGCACACTCTGGATGACATTTTAGGATAGGCAGTGCACAGGCATATGCCTCAAAATGTATGTGCTCTCCCATTTCCAACCCAGGCATGCATTCATCATTTGTACAACAGACAAAATTTGTATTTTGGGTGAGACAAGGTCAAAGGCTTCCTCACAAATCATACCCTGGAGCTCTGAGTTTGAGAAGTGTATCATTAGTGTTCAAGCACAGCAGCTGATACGGGGGAAAGGGCATTGTTTAAATTTACCCCATGGGTTTGCAAGGTAAATGCTCTCTTTTCCTGTCTCAATAGCTTGTTGCAGCATTTGCTCTGTGAGCAACAGAGATAAGCTGCTTTGCTACACGACTTGGTGTTCATTCAAAAAAAAAAAAAGTTAGTGAAACCAAGGTGAGTCAGCTGTACTGTACAAGCACTTTTCACCATCTTCCTGCAGTTAGTCTCTCTCAGGCTCCATTTCTCAGGCCATGATAGCTGTGGAGGACTACCCGCCTGCCATTGCGCAGACCACACCACCATTTAGGGAGCACATAAAGCGAAAACTTGGTTTTAACAGAACAGTTGCCTACTGTTCCAGTTCGAGGGGATACTCTGTGCACAAACACACTCAGTGCATGACACTTAGGGAGAAAACAGTGAGATTTATTGTTCAGTGGTAGTCTTGTGAAAGTGAGAATTAGTATGGTGTATTCCCCTTTAAAAAGAGCCTGCTCTATGCCAAGCACCGAGCAGACTGTAACCCTTTAAGAGCAGCCTGCTCAGTTGCAGGCTGTGCATAAGCGGTGAGCTAGCAAGGTGTGCCGTGCGTTTCCTGTTAGAATCTTACCAACCCTGTTACTGGTGAAGGGCCGCTGAAAAAGAGAGTAAATAGGATGATCCAGATCATTGCAGAGAAGAAGGAGATGAGGGATCATACGGAGAGAGCCAAGGCGTCCCTTGTATAATGTGCTCTCTCTCCGTCAACCCCCCCCACTGCACTGTCTCGGCCTGGAGTCAGACCTTTANATACACGGACCATCATTTTCTATCCCTCACACACCTACTGAGGAATAAAACAGGAGAATTTAGGTAATGGTGTGGAAAGCTGGTTGCATGAATTCCTGTGATCAGTTTGGAAAGGCACAATCACATAGGGAAACAGCCATTTTGGAGGCATTCTTGTTATTGCTTCATGTCTGTGTGATGAGTTGAGAGCAGTGGCACTGCTGTAACCACTAACATATCCATGAACTGCCTCCGCATCCATTTATCAGAACTTGGGTATTTCAGAAGCTGTTACCAAAGAGGAGTCTCCAGGGAAATGATGTTTCTCTGTTCTTCCCTGAAATCTTAAGCTGAAGGCAGACAAAGGTGGCTGTAAATATCCCTGATGGTTGCCCAGTCTGAAGGGCATCTCCACAGCAGTGAAGAGCTGAGGCACAGTCTGAAGCAATCCTTTCTTTTCTGTAACACAGCTCCAAGACTGCTTTTCTCTGTTGACACATCCTTCACAGCAGAAGAAAATTAATGGAGGCAAGAAGAAGACATTAAAAGGGAGAGTGTACATATAGTGGCTTCACATCACCCAATATGATGCAAAGGAAAAGCTCTGGCCTCCCTGCAGGCCACCCCAAGCCATTGCCTTACAACCTTTCATAATTATTTCCTGTGCTTTTATACTCTCCAGCATAAATGGTGAACTACAGCTTCTGGCCCTTGTTTTCCATAAATACTAAAGTGGAGAATTAGCTGAATTTAATTACAGTTATCATGAAATAGCAAGCATTAATCAGATGCCAGTAGCAGCTGTATTTTGCTCTTCTGAAAGCAAGAAACTATTTAAAAAGTATTTCATTAAGAGCAGGGAACTATTTTTAAAACAAAGTAGAATGCTTTCTATTTATAGAGTAGCATTATCCCAGTGTACACAAACATCTCAAAATAATAATAAAAGGGCTCTCTTAATAGAATGCTGTGGTAGTAAGAGCATCTTAGGGGAACAAAATCTAGAGAAATATTTAGCTGGACTATGCACTGTATCTAATGGAGAGAAAACAGCACAGAATATGTCCGTTTTCTCTTCTATTTAGGCTGTTGACACACACTTTCTGTTGAGATGTTCATCTAATAATAGAATCATAAAGTTCTTTAAATGTGCATAAATTGCTCTAATTCACACATCCATTCCTCTTTTGCACTGGAAGAACATGTCAGTGCAAAGAAGATCAAGCCCTTTATAGATAAAAAGCAGTTTGCTTTTGAGATACTCTACTCCTTAGCTTTCTATTTGCCCTTCTCCTTGTGCATCTGGGATCAGATGTAAAAGCACAGAAGGACTGTGGGAAGTTCTCACCTGTAGACCTCTGAGGACAGTGGACAGGAAAATGTGTTTCAAGGCTGTTTTAGGGCAACGACTCCAGACAATCACACTTGGCACAGTTTGTTGCCTGTCTCCTGCCAGAGCTTCAGGGTTCTGCACCAGCTGGATGCATAAAACTACAAATGTATATAATCATTGAAAGAATTCTGATTTAGGCACTCAAAACTAAGACATCACAAACTACACAGCATGTGGAAGATC
Source organism: Brachypteracias leptosomus (assembly GCA_013401335.1). Taxonomy (NCBI): domain Eukaryota; kingdom Metazoa; phylum Chordata; class Aves; order Coraciiformes; family Brachypteraciidae; genus Brachypteracias; species Brachypteracias leptosomus. Next base: position 36,162 of record VYZX01021806.1, read on the forward strand.
AGTTATTTGTTGTTATTTACACGAATTATGATTTAGATCCCATTTTCACCTTTGTAGAAGCTGATGATTTCATCTTTTACAAGCACCCCCTCCAAGTTGCAGTTGTTATGATACAGCTATAGTTACTTATGATTAGACTACACATCAGACAGTGCAGAAATTTCATAAGGCATCAGTTACATGCAATCACCTGGATAATTACAGCACATGGAGCTGGGAACATGTTTACTGTACAGCTATACCTGGAAATAGTAAGTGCATCTCATTCAAAGTACAAACACTGTCAAGCACATAAGGCCTCATGACTTTTCGTCCTACATACACATGAGACAGTCTTATAGGTCCACTTGTCCTTAGGCTGATGGGGCAGATCATGGGACTTGTAGAAGCATTTAAACAAGTAGCTTATTTCCCTCCACACTAAAGTATACTATAAAATGTGTCAAGGAAGGGTCGCAGTACTTTATGGACATGCAATTTGGGGCACGAGGCCAAGGTAAGATATGGCTTTGTGTAACTCTTAAGTTGTAAATCAGTTTACACAGATTGCTTTTTTTAACACTGGTACTTTTAAGTCTCCTCCTGCCTTTGAAACCCCTTCTGCTGCTCTCTAGGGCTTCTCAGGAGAAACACACAAGTTGTAACATATTTCATAAGTGCAGAGATAATAAAATGTGAAGCATCAAGTCTCTTCCTATCCCAGATGAAGAAACTTCCTGCGATTCTCCACTACAGTAGACAGAAAAAACTTATCATGAATGTCAGGAAAATAACTCTGAGCAACATAAGCAATAAAAACTCCCTTCTCCACACTCTCACCCTGCCAAGTTAAAGTTAAAAATCATCCATTAGAAGATTATCTAGCATATTTATTCTTCCGGGCCATATACTTGCATTAATGGTTTTCAGTTTCTAGATCCTGAAACACTGCAGTGAGCACTTTGCACTGGTTATTTTCTGCCTTTTTTGACAAATGAGTTCACCTCTTAAATATAAGTTTGAGACACAGTCCTGTCCTCCCAAAATCCAGTTGTTAGTTTCCATACATACTTCGTAAGAATCTTAAACACCACAGGCACTTTCTCAGAACACATGGGTTTGGCAAGTAACAGGAAGTACATGCGACAAAACATACACACATTTAAAGAAAACGCACGGCTTGGCACCATGGGGACTCTGCCTGCATGACATCACTTTTACATAGGGAAAGGAAAGGGGACATTAAATATCTCTGTCTTCAAAGCAGAGATGAATGTATATATATATATGCGAACTGACTGCCTCCTCCACACCTTTCTCTGTGCCACAAACAGCCCCCATGCCTGCCTTCATTCCCATCATGGTAGTTTTGACTCAGAGCCCAGGTCCAAAGTCTTCAGACCCTGAAAAGTTTAGACGAGTGTAATGGTGAGGGGGAGCTGCTGAACAAGAACTACCCAAAAATACACCTGCCTTCTGATACAAGTCCTACTGCCTCCTGTTTTTCTTGGATGACTCCCCATGCAAATTGTCATAAGTAAAGCCTTATTTAGCAATAAGATAAAGCAGAATTGTCACTGCAGAAAAACAAAATGGCTGATTATCTTTCAAGTAATCCCTCTGAATTCTAAAAATAGTGCCTGGGTCTTTGAGACTTTAATTTTAAAATGTCCTGTTGTAGGAAAAACACAGAGATAGAAAAGGTGCTTGGATGAATGAGTGTTGACAGCTTTTTTGAAAAAAACAACTGAAAATCAAGCTTTGGTTTTGGAGCCCACTGTGCATCAGAAATATTAACCTACTTTGGGTAAAGTTTGCTAACTGAATAGCAGAGAAAGCAAGCAGGGCACACTAAAGGGAGTTGCATGTAACTCCTTTCTCTTGCCTTTAGAGCTGTAGGGACTAAACACAATGTGGTGGTTTAAAACCTGCCGGGACCGGGCACCACGTGGCCACTGCCCCCCCACCCCCCCGGACGGGAACAGGAGAAGTAGCAAAATACAACGATGCAAAAGCAACAGTCACAACAACAGTAACAGCAACGGGGATAACAATGTACAAAACCAAGAGGTACAGACGACGTGGACACAGCGAGGCAATCCGGGTGAGACAAAGCTGGGACTGCTTTGCCTGCGCCTCGTGTACAGGACATGAGTCAGCTGGGTATCGAATAGCAACTCCTGATGAAAACCCTATCCTGGCCAAACCAGGACGTTATCCACCCCTTATTCTATACCATCTATGTCATGCCCAGCAGCCATTTAACAATTAACAAGGTACAACATAATTCACTGGCAGTTCTCACCCAAAATTAAGTCCCCTTGCGGTACACAGTGGACCTCTCCATCCTCCCGCATCACCCACCAGGTGCTCCCAGGTCCTTGAGCAAAAGCAATCCCATGAATGGGTTTGCCTTTGCCTGAAGCAGGACTAACCCAGACCATTTTTCCCAACAGATTCCTCATGCGCACTACAGGAACTTTATCCCCGTCTACCGTACGTGGAAGTTTTGACTGAGCTGGGCCAGCTCGATTGGCAGATCCTCTTGAGTTGACTAACCAGGTGGCCTTTGCTAGATGTGTGTCCCAGTGTTTGAAGGTTCCACCTCCCATCGCTTTCAGTGTGGTCTTCAACAGTCCATTGTACCTTTCAATTTTTCCGGAGGCTGGTGCGTGGTAAGGGATGTGGTAGACCCACTCGATGCTGTGCTCTTCTGCCCAAGCTTCTATGAGGTTGTTTCGGAAATGAGTCCCGTTGTCTGACTCGATTCTCTCTGGGGTGCCGTGTCGCCGCAGGACTTGCTTTTCCAGGCCCAGGATGGTGTTCCGGGCAGTGGCGTGGGGCACTGGGTACGTTTCCAGCCACCCAGTGGTCGCTTCCACCATTGTGAGCACGTAGCGTTTGCCTTGGTGGGTCTGTGGCAGTGTGATGTAGTCAATCCGCCAGGCTTCTCCATATTTATATTTCAGCCATCGTCCTCCCCACCACTGTGGCTTTAACCTCTTGGTTTGTTTGATGGCAGCACACATTTCACAATCATGGATGACCTCTACAATAGTTTCCATGGTCAGGTCCACCCCTCGATCTTGAGCCCACCTGTATGTCGCATCCCTTCCTTGATGGCCCGAAGTCCCATGGGCCCATCAACTATAAACAATTCACCCTTAC
>VYZX01021810.1:4342-18109 GCA_013401335.1 Brachypteracias leptosomus
GTTTCTCCTGAATGGGGGGATGGAGGGAGTGGAACTACTCAATACAAACTTATAAATTCCTATTTTCTAGTAACTTCTCCTATAGTTTCAGCTGAAGCAACCGCTATTTATATCTTCTTCCCAACACCAACCCTCCCCACTCCCAAAGAAAGAGCTCTGCTGGTGCTAACAGCTATATGTCATACTAATATCTTAATTGAGGTGTGGGCAATATAGCAGTGCATACTACTCAATAAAAAAGTACATACAGAGGCACAGTCCACGAGCAACTGTAAGCCTTGTGTGCAGGCAAGAGGCTGAAAGCTTCTTTAAGCAACATACACCTATTACTTTTAATTAAACATATAGAGAAGCAATTCACATCTATCAGGTCTCCCATCTGGTACTAAGTAAAGCACACAGCAATAATATACTAGATATTTTCTGGATCAAGTGCACTATTCAAATGTAGTTACCAAAATGAAAAAAGATTAAACATTAAACATTTATAACAACCTAGACTGGGAGAGTAAAACTCATATTTAGAGCTCAGACTAGATTTACTGCCAGGCAGTAAACTGTCGAATACATATAATTAAGCATATACAAAACAGTATTATGTTAACAAGACTTTAAGAGCAGCAGTTAAGTAAAAGACTAAAACCATCTTTCATTGAAGCAAACTCTTCTATATTCCAAGGGTGAGAACCATTTATGCTGTATTTGGTGTCATCTATTAGTCAGAAAAAGTCAGCATCCCTGCAACCAAATTGAAGAACTGAGAGATAACGTAACAAGTTTGGAAAAATTTGTTAATCACATTTCACACTTGAGAGCTAGTGCTCTCAAAAACTTAAAAAAGTAACATAAAAGAAGTCACCTACATTTCAAAAACAAAATACAATTTAGCTACTTCAGCTTGGATTTTTAGGCAAAAGACAAAAGCCTTTTTAAAATATCTTTTGCGTTCTTTAGAAAATAAATAGGAAAGGATGAAGCCTTCCTTATTGAGAAATAATGGATTGTGGCTGAAGATCTGCAAACCTTCACCTACGACAGTGTTGGGAACAGAATAAAATCATACAAAGGGAAAACCTGCAGAACCAACATAACAATAAAATTGCCAATGACACAAGTACCAAACAAGATCTGGTCTGGTGCCCTTAGTGGACAAATACAGAGCTGCAGACATCTTAAGTACAGAACAGTTCAAAATGAATTTTTATCTTCTATAAAGCCAGACCTCCCTGTGAACTGGTCGCTCACTGTAAATACAGAATAGTTCTACATTCCAAACAAAGAAGAGACTTGAGATAAAAAGAGGCAAAAAAAGTCATATCACCACCTCATTCTCCCCACTCATCACCACAAATGACACTGGAGACAGGGACCAATGTGTATTAAAACACAAGTTAAAAAAAAACATTTAAAAAAAAATATATCATACCAGGACAATGGGACTGCCTCAGACAAGACAGCATGGTTGCCAACATAAAGCTGTCTCTAATATATCTATTAATATCTATTAGGAAGCATGGTGCCAGAGTAAAGATCAAAATCAAGGCAACTAAGTCAGGAACATCTCAAAATATGAACAGTATCAGGCAAAACCTTTATCAGAAATAATTACATTGGAATTAATTTTGAAAGTGATACTGAACTTCCTTTAGCCAGTATAAATGAGTACAACAGTTTGTCAGTGCCCTTTCTGGTACTTACAATTGTAACTTTTTATTCCATGTCATTAAAATTATTTTTTTTAAATCAACTATATTTTTCAGATTGGAAAGTACAGAGAACTAAATATAACTTCCTGGAAATTTGGAGCAATTAAAGAAAAATGTTTCCGCTACACCTGAAAGCAAAAAAAGTTTCCCATCAAAAATTTGCTTTCACCTACCAAATGACATAATTTAGTAGGACAGCTCTAGAGAAATTCCAGACTGTTCTGAACCACATGTAGTAATGGCAAGATGCTTCAGACATGCTCTTAAAACTCCAACCTTAACAGCCTGGAGGCCCTGCCAATTGTTTCTAAACACTGGAAAGGTACAGTCAACACTGAGACAGATTCTAAGTGCCTCTCACCAGCACCAAGCCAACAAATGCATGTTGTACCTACTCCCTTTAACAGTCTCTGGTCTACTGGACATGCTAGAAAAGTGGGAAGAAATGGATAGAGCACACATATGGCAGCTATCATCATCTTTATAAAGGTCCTTTTAGAACAGCCAGCAGCTGGTTTAATTTAGAACAAAATATCATCTGCACCAGTCCAGATTATGATTGAAGACTAAGGATCCATTATTAAAGTTGGGCTGTTTCCTACTCTCTACCTGCAGCGTATCAGTTGGCTGTGCGGGATGAACAAGTAATAGAAGTTAAGACTTTACACAAGAGCCAATGTAAAATGCTATCCTGGGCTCCTCGAGACTTCCCGAAAACAGGGAATTATCAACTCATTCCTGCTCTTCAAAAAACAAAACCAAAAAGAGTCAACCAAACAGAAAAAGAGGGCACAGTATGCTCTCCTCTGATAAAAATACTCAAAGCATTTCAAATTAAAAGCCATATACTGTTTGACTGCCAACTGCAGTGTTTTCTCCAGCTACTTATTTTCCCAACCGTTATCTTTCATATATCCACATAGTCTTCCTCAGATAAAATGATGTTATCAGTGTTTTTCTCTCTGCTCACAGCAATGTGTCCACGCGATCAGTGCCATAAGAGTTCCCATGTCCTTACTCAGGAGCTCATGACAAAGTTTCTAAAGAACTAGCGCAGAACCTAAATGTTTGACTCTTTCACATGGTACTTTCTGTAGGTTGTCTCAACGTATTTTCTTCAGGATTTGTGCTATCACAATCTAACACTGCATTTAAGTGAGAACATAGAACTTTCTTGTGCCGTATGTGTGGTTCAGTGCACTCACAGGCACACCTACAGCTTCACAACTGTCCTATTATTGTTATATCTCAAAACTGAAAGAAACAGCCTATAAGGACACAGAATACAAGTTACATAATCATAATTTATTCTCACAGAAATACTTCCTCTTGGGATTTTTTTTTTAAGTTAATTACACAAACAATTAAGGCAACTCCTACTCTTTTCCTTACCCACAAATAAGAGCTCTGACTGTCACGCAGTGGCAAATCAAAAAAAAAAAAAAGTCTACCAGATGAAGCAAGGCTCAACGCTGCCAGCTGCCCCTCAGAATACACGTTGTTGCCCCAATAACAGATGGCCATACAGCTCACGTGGCAATTCGAGAGCAGCTCCAGCTCTCAGCCTAGCTTAATTAAGCCAGCCAACTGCAACTCCGTTCACCTTCAGATGCTGCCCTGAAAGATTAAAGCACCACTGCAACCGCATTTTGAGCTGTCCAGTGATCCTTGCCTTCAACAGGGATCAGCTGTGAGTACAGAACAAATGACAACCAAGAGTAACAACTTCCAGTTCAACCATCCAGTTTTTATCCTGGGATAAGCTGAGGACTAAAATAAGCCCAGAAAGACAGGTAGCGTACCAACAGAGACTGTCCAGTTCAAGACTAGACTACCAACCACAGCAACCAAGAGCATCATGTTCAGTTCTGTGCTTTGCCACAGATGTGATTCCATGATAAAGTTAAACCAATTGAAGAGTGTAATACTGCCAAAAAGGGCAGTACAGACTTTTTCCCCACCAGCTCCCTCACACAACGGCCAGTGATGGTACAGATGCACTGTCACTAAAACCAGCAACGGAAGGAAGAAGCAAAGGAACCACCAAGAAAACCCCTTTTGGTGACCATCTGCAATTATGCTGCTCAAACCAAGGGTGAAACCATGCCTCCAGCCTTCCCCGGTGACTTTGGGCAAGTTACCTCATTTCTTTGCACTTTCATTTCCCACTGCTGAAGGCAGAACAATGGTACTTCACTACAACCCAGGTGTGCAATGAGGACAACTACAAACAGAACTGAAAACCTACAAGAGTACAGCAAGCCAAATATCCAAATTAGTAAAACAGAAGATCCTTCACCAGTACCTGAAATTACTCTAGGCCATCACTAGAATCACTGTAAGAAGTGGTGGGATGAAACATTTCCCCACATATAATGCAACCCCAACAAAGACCTTCAGCCAAAAAGGAAGGATTAAAGCTGAGTGCACTAATTGGTATATTTTTACACCACTGAATGCTTGAAAGCTTTCCCAAGCAGACTCTTAGCATATACAAAAATAAGGATTTTTGTGAAGATATATCAGTAAGTCATGAACCTCCTGGACTAAAAACTGCTCCTTAGCCTCACTCCACCCACTGTGCTACCGTTACTAGAAATACTGAAAGAGGAAACACAGAACCACTGAACTACTCCTCTCACTTTAAAGAAAAATAAGTTAAAAATGCATGCATACATATGAGTCTATTCTTAAAAAGTCACTAAAAAAGTAGTGTCTTATTTAATTAAAACCCTAAGATCATTAAGTTTTTTACAGAGACTCTAACAGAAATTTCTGTCTAGGGGTGGAGACTTTGCCAGCTAGGTTTGGAGAAAGGGATACTTAAGAATTCTGTCTCTATTTTCCTTTAAAGTTACATATTACAGTTATTTTGCCTATATCTGAAAATCAGAATAATTTCACATCGTCTTCTGCTCCAGCACTTAAAAAAAATCAGTTTAAATGAGACAGAGCTGTCAGAAAACATTGTTTTCTGTTAACACTTTAACATTAAGCTCAGATGTTCAAACATTACTTAGACAAAACGGGAAATCCAACATCACATTGACATGTAATATGATGACTTTGTCTTCAGAGCAGAGTTTCATCAGGCACCCACTGAATCTACTCAGGTATGTCCTTTTCAGTTACTTAAACCTTTTAAATTAAGGTAAAATTTGACAATGGCAAGCATCCATACTGATACTGTCAAGTGTATCAGCAGATTATTATCACAAGCTGCTGATCAATGGGCAGCTGCTGCTAAGAAATTTGGCAAGACATGGAAGGGTCTAAACTTGTTATCAAAGGCTACCTGAAGTCATTCAGCTATTGCCTATTATCACAATCACCACCATTCTTCTTCTAATCATCCAGATGGCAACAGTAGCCCAAAGCATTTATCTCCTGCCTTCCCATTGATGCTTAGCTAGCCAAATGACTGCACAACTTGTGCTGAAGGAGGTTCTCGCAACAACCATCTGAAGCATACGCCTTAAAGGCTCAATTACTATGTAGCTTTGCAGTAAGTTAAAGTGGAGCCAAAGTGGAATCTTCAAATGGATCTGAATAAAATGGTTCTTCTGTGACAGAAACCCTGCTACTCATTTTCACATACTGCAACCATCCCTAGACCTTCAGTCTTACAACGTCCAAGGTCATAAAGGATGGGGCTTAGGTATCTTCTGTTCCTATCCACAACCTTGACTTGGGCCCTTGCAGTCAATACAGGATGAAATAGAGCAAGTTAAATTCCAGAGTAAATTCTAGGTTACTTTGAATAACTGATCCTCAATGACTGTTGAAGAAGGTGAAGGGGCAGAATCTCTGTGACAAAAAACCAACCAAACAAAAAAAATGGTCACGGATCTCAACACCTTCAGAGAAAAGTGTGACAACTTGACAAAGACTAACATAAAAACCATCTACACAAAGGTGCTACCCTCCCTCCTGCAAGACAACAGCAACTTTATAAAACACAGCAAACATTAATTTGAACAGCTACTACACAACATTTAAATTGATGACCCATCAGCATTTGCATCATCTTTCTAGTCTCTTGCTTTCCCAATAAGCAGGAAAGGCTTATTTAGCCACGAAGCATCCAGTTTGTCCTCATCTCTTAGGAAAATTTTCAATTTTAATCATTTTCCTATGTTTCTGCAGCATTTTACAACTATATTTCTCGGAGAACTACAGCAAGCCTGCACCAAGGCCTATGTCTTAAGAAGACTGAATTCCAAGTAAATAAAAAAACCCTCACACTTTTCCACTCACTTTCCCAAGTACAAGAAGCTTGGGAACTGTAAATTTTACCCAATACCTCCTAAAAAACTCCCATTAGCCAGTTAAGAATGAAAAATGGAGTGGAAGCTTTATTTGTGTGTCATATGTGTGACAGGATCAGTAGTGTAGTAATTAACTAACCAGATTGATCTGTGGGAGAATGACATAGATTCAAGAAGCAGTTCTGAGTTTCTCTTTGGGAGCCTTAGGAATTCAGTAAGGCAAGGCAGAAGAGCAGTTATCTTGACTACTGAAAAGTATTTTTTCATATGCTTTTAAGTAGTATTTTAGATTTTTAATAATTATTGAGAAACCAGACTGGATAGCTATGTATTTACTGTTGCAAACTCAAATTTCAAATAAGAACTAAGCACTAAAAAGAAAATCAATTGTTTTACCTTTCACATCATTTCAGATCAAATTCAAGTGCCATTTGTGGTCAATGGGAATCTTTCAGCTAGCCAGGATTTCAGTGGGCTTTCCACCAGAACATCTAAAAGCATTACTGCAGTATTAGAATTACTTCAATTACCAAGCACCTTCTGAAGAACTCAAAAGAAAATCTACTTCTTTAAAAACAAGAAGTATACCAAGATACTGTGAAATAAACAACATATTTGTGGTGGCTTAAAATGCACTAATAAAGCTTTCCTATGTTTTGCTTAAGCAAAACGCACACGCTAATAACAACATCTGACCAATTTTCAGGGTAGCACCTTTGCAGGATTCACTCCTTCAGCAAGGTATCATCTCAAAACAGCCACAATACAGGAAACCATGGTGAAGTCCTCATCTTACTATTGTACAGCACCAAACAAGCTTGGGGACAGAAACTGCATTATTGTTTTAGCTGGGGCACTCCAGCAGGTCTAACAATCCACGTGGAGAAGGGAGTGTCTTCAAAGAGCATAATGAAAGAGGGTCAGGCTAACTCAAATTACCTTCCATTTGCCACAGGCTAAGAGCACACACATGAACAATTACTGTGAATCAGATACCACAGATCAGCTGACATATGGTAACCTGTCATCCTGCAATAACCTGTCCAAATACAAAGATAGCCTGAAATTTAGACAGGCTGTAGAGTTACAACTCACCCCAAATCAGAAAGCAAGAAGAAACTCTCAAACCTTTGCTTCTAGATGTATCAGCTGAAAGCAAGCAACAGAAGAGAACCCACAAAGCAGAGCCTTAAGGTAAACAGGCTGTTTCCAAACAACACAAACTGGGATTACCAAAAGGAAATAGTTGTTGTAACATGACCTATTAACACCAACCAGTCCTTTGGTATAAAAGCAGACACACAGCATGATGACTGTGAGACAGCAAATTCAGCTTTTCTGCTGGTCTGGACAGTTGTTATCTAAAACAAGTGTAATTCTTCCAAGCATGGGGTTATTTTTGCCTTGTAATGGCAATTCAGGTTAGAACAAAACCCGAGTTTTTGCTTCCCAGTCTCATTCCCAGGAGTGCCTGCTTCTCTATGCTGTGAAGCATTCTCTGGAACATGAGGATTATACTTTCAGTGGCCTACAGCTAGAATAACCCACATGTACTCACTCTTACTGTTCACCGCCAGTATTTTCCCAGCCCAAGACCAATGTGTGATAAAACATTTCGTTCTTTTTTAAAATCAGTTTTACTAATAATTGCAAAAAACCAACAAAGAACCCTAATCCAAACACCTTCCAAGCTCAGTGAGGTCAAGCAGGACAAAAAAAATACGGAAAAACTTTATAAACTCCATCAACACTAGACTGGCACCCACATTGCAGAGCTATCCAGCTGAATCAGTTTTTTGGAGCACAGAACCAGTTGTGCAAGAAGATAAACACTATTATTTCAATACTGGAATACCAGTAATATTCAGTGTGTATTGGAATGGTATTTCTATACGCTCCTGCTGAATAAATTAAGTAGAATCAAGAAAATATAGCCGCTTATCAGAAATAAACCCAGGAGCCTCAGCAACAACGTTTCTAGGCAGAGAACAGCCACACAGCAGTTTGAGCTCCTGGAACAAAGCAGTGCCTGAACTCTCACACTGAAGACATCAGGAGGGACCTGACAAACCTGGCAACAGAGAGGAAACTGCAGGTTTCTGTTACAACCAACAGAAGGTTTCATTATATCTCTCATAGCATGTATGATAGAAGGGAGCCACAGCAGCATTTTGACAGCTTCTCTCAAAGGGACAGGACCATCACCAGGCACTGTGCAAGGCTCCCACCTCAAGGGGCAGCTAAACCCATCTGACGGTTACTGCGAGGATGAGGGGCAGCCCCACTTCCTTCCTCCCACTCCCTACTGCATACCTGGTGACCACTTCTCTTACACATTCTCTGAACTCTGTAGTGAGCTAGTTCAAAGAGCTAAACCAGCAGATAACTGTTCAGAGTGTTTTGGAGGCTTGGTTTCCACGGTGATCTGGTTCAGGGAGCTACAAGTGCCAACATAAGGCAGGGGATCGTAACATGGGGCTAGAAGCAGGAATAATGGGATGACCCCTTCCTCTAGCAACCGTGTTCTAAATTTACTTAGTTATCTTGTCAAAATGCAACTAAAGGAAGCATCTCAGACGAGAGCATGAAAGTTGTCCCTAAAAGCCTGCTGAAAGCACTCTATGTTTTACAAGTGTTCATTTGCTGCTTATCTATGAACTCCCAGCTTCCACATATGGACGAACAACATTTTAAGAACAGGCAGCAGTAAAACCAGCAAAACCCCAATAACTGCTATGTAGGTTCACTTTTAAGAAGTACTCCAGATTCAGAGATTTTAGTCATCTCAGAAGAAGTTCACTAAACATTCTAATAGGAAGTACAGTTTAAATGATAGATTCCTCTAGTGTGCCTTTACTTTAGAATAGACATTCGAATCTTGCTCTGTTTTACAAAAACTTAAGTCTTAAAATTTTTTAAAATCTTAGAGATATATTAAAAAAGCAGAATTTTGATAGGTGTTCTGGAATTTCACTGTATGTTTTCAATTGCTTTCTCCCCCTCCCCATTTCAAGAGCTGAAGGACTGGGACTAAAATCCTAAGCTATAGCCAGATGCTATAGTTTAGTACCACAAACAATAATAAAAATCACCAAGTACGCTTCCTCTCCTATTCAAGTGCTGAACAGACAAACACCACAGAAGCAAGAAACAAACAGAAGTACTTAACAACAAGAAAACACAAGAGCATTAGGTAATGGCAAAACCAACTGAACAAACCTTCCATTTTCTCAATTCCTGTTAGTTCAGTTAAGCTTTCCTCTCTTCCTTTATTGGCCACACATTGCACTGATCTAATTTACCTTTTCTACACCACCTGTTACAATATATAAGATATTTAACCAGCACAATTGAGGAATCTTAGAGAAACACGCTCCCTCCTCTTCCTAGCAGACCAAAGAGTTGAGAGCCACAAGCTGCAAGAGGAAGTTTAAGTGCTGCCACAGGTGCCTTGTGTTACAATACACCTGGTCTATACCTACTCCCTTTACAGAAGTGACCCAGAGTGGAGGGTTGGCCAAACGAGATGTCTTCACTGCAGCAGCAACCCCCTCCACCTGCCTCCCCAATGATACCACCCTGCAGGTGCAGAGTAAGTGTGTTTAATGTGCCAAATAACCACACTCACAGAGCAGCCGCTCTGCATGGGCACTGCACGTCCAGCACTTGCCGGGCACACCAGATGTGCCATGCTGGTGAGGAAACTGTCCATGGAAAGCGAGCTGCAAGCCTGGAGTTCCCAGGCAGCTGCCAGGCTGACTAAGCATTCACACTGCTCCAATTCTATGCATATACATTAAATCCTCCGTATCCAGTGCACAGAATGTTTATTATTCTTGATGCCATGAACACCTGCAGCAGAAGTCTGGCACATGTTGGACAGCTTTGGACTACTCCAGAGCTGTGATTCTCCCAGGAAGCACCAGAGCTGGGGAGCAGGGCAGGGGGGGAGAGAGCACGACCTTCCCCCAAAGCAGAGGGATAGAAAGGTATCACATAGCCCAATACAGGAAACTTCATTACTTCTTTACTTAAACCATCAGGCTCAGAGTTTTTGTAACACAAGGACTAAATAAAAAAAAGATTTGGTATTTCTGGGAAACTATAACAGATGTTTATAGTCTTATGAATGACCAAAATACACCAAAACTATGGGCAATGAATATTACTATGTATACCACGAACAACACACTTGGTTTTGATCTCTCCAAATCAGATAGAAAACTTTAGCAAAAATTTAGGAACTTGTTCTGCATGAAGGAGAACAGAGGTACTCAAACACTCCTTTATACTTGTGATGCAGCATGAGGCTTTAGGAAATAGAAGTTGTATCTGAAGTACCAAGTTTCTAGATTTTAAACTTTCATCTGTATGGTAGACTTTGGAAATGTATCATTGAAGAAAAAAGGATAACATATACGTTTACATATGGATATTTTCCCAGCCTAGGACTCTCTTTTAAGGAATCCAGGAAAGCCTGAATTAGATTTCTTTCCACCTGGAGTAAATGATGCTTGATTTCTTGACTTCTTGCCATAAGGGATGATCCTACAAAAACTGAAACCAATTTAGTTATTTTGATGCAAGTCTGGGCATTTACTTCCAAATAAGAGTCATTTAATTCCGTTACTGTTACAGCCCAGCACATGTCAATAAGCCTTTTGGTGCATAAATTAAAAAAAAATAAATCATCACACGCATGCTTACACACATGCACCTGAAATAGGGCCAAATAAAGACTCCTTAACTTTCCTGAGATATTTATCTCAACATTACAAAATTCAAGCTTTGTGAGCAAGACATCTATCTACTGGAGCTTAGTTTCTACATGTTCATCTTGCACAGCCTAACCTACTCTTTCTCCCAGTACTTCAAACCCTCATGTCCCCTACACAGACAAATGACTAATTCAATTACCTTTTGTGCTGACAGGCCAGCTGGTTGCTGTTTCTTGGCATGGACAGTTATATCTTTCCCTCATTGTCTTCTTCCATTGCCCAGCCAATAATTTCCTTTCTCAAAACTTAAGTAGTTCACACCCCTTTGTCAAATGTGGTCGAAATGAGCTAACGAGTTCAGAAGTTGCAGAGTGACAGGCAGATAGACTGTATGGGTGTATAAGTCTTGTTCTCTTTGGAAAATAGATTGTAGGGAGGGGGGAAAGCAAACTTGCAAGATAGATTTACAGGCTGTATGTATTAAATAAGCCCCAACTCCAAAAGCATTGACCCAGCTTAACCGAATCTAAATCAGGGCTGCCCCAATCCCACCACACCCATAGGCATTCAGTGTTATCCCTTCCCTTGTACCGGCGCTTGTGCCAAAAATCAACCTGGGGGGAAAAAAAACCAAACCAAAAACCAACAAAAAACCCAACCAAACAAAAAAGGCAGTTGGCGTTTGGCGCAGGCAGCTCAGGAGCCAGCTCCCTGCCTTGTCACATGGACACTGCTACCACGTAAAAGGAAGGCGCAGAATTGTAGCAGAGGCAGCTGCCGTGGTGCTGCATGTTTGGGACTGAACAGCACACGGGATCCTCTCCTGAAAGCACTTAATACTGGACATAAAGATCAGAACCTCCTCAGTACCATATCCAGTAATGTGCTGATGTTAGAACGAAGCACAGATGCACTAATGTAGTTATGATTTTGAAAAGAAGAGAAACAAGAAAAAAAAAATGGTACGTAATAGCTCTGAGGTTGACAGTTTTAGCTGCATCCTGGACAATTTTTTTTCTTTTTTTAAATTAGTGTCTAACCTTGTTTTCTTCCTAAAACTGTGGCCAAACCCAAACCCCCATGGGAAAAAACAAACAGCACTATAAGCAAACACAGGAATATTTATACACAGACATCACCCAGTCAGATTTCCTTTTGGGTAGACCATTGTCCTAAAGAAAATGAAAGGATCCATCTATTCTGCATCCTTCATGCAGAATTCCAAAACCACAGAATAAACCACTGGTAACCCCACTGGTGACTGGGGAGAGATCAGAAGGGAGAAGGTAAAACAGAAGTAGCATAGTATAGCCAGAGTGGCTAATTTCGATGAAGGGAAGTGTGAACAGCAGAACATAAGGCAAAACATCTTGGGAAGTGTATCCTGATGACATCTTATCTTGGCTGTGCAACACTGTGAGTCTGGGGGAGAAAATTTAATGTCTGCCATCATTTATGATCTCCCTTCCCCATTAATCAGAATACAGGTACACAATCATTGCTTATCAATGGATAATATAGATAGCATGATTATGCATTTGTTAGATCTATTCATACTGTATATATAAAATACATTAAAATACCATAGTATAAAACACAGCTTTGTATGATTTTTGAACCCTAAAAGGAACCTTTGATGGAGGATTTTTATAAAACCATTCTTTCCAAGTGCTCTATTTATCAATAACAGGAGTCATAACTTGAATTTTACCCAGTGGTGAAAATGTAACAGCTCTTACACAGTTGTAAAATGCTGTCTACTTATGCAGCATTAAATAAGAAATAAAGCTCAAGATCTAGTGCACCTTTTAACTAAGCAATCTACTTTAATGATATGAAACAACAAGAAGTTCCAAAGATTAACTATGTGCTACATTATCAACTCTGTTCCATGATATTTGTACTTCTAAGTACTGTGCTGCAATATGAAGGAGGAAATAAATTAATAATAACAAAGAATAATTTTCATTTAATCACAGCTGCGCTCACATTATCTAGTAACAATTTTCTGAAACAAATTCACATCTGAGTTTAATAGAAACCCTTTCCTAATAACTTACACTGCTGCTTTTGTACAGCCTTTTTTAAGATGACCTACATTGCTTGGGAATAAAGGTGAAAAAAGTCACCACTGACTTGTGTGGTATAGACTAACCCCAGTATATTGGCTTATAATTTAGCAGCATTATTCATCATCCTTTGCAGTAACAGCCCTGCAAAAAGCGATCAAAGTCACAGGTAAAACTGGCGTCAGCTTCCAGAGATAGTGGATCAGACCTTGCAAAGTTCTGAGAAAGGATAGGAACTGCACTAGAAACACCTCAAATGCAGATATAAAACTAGAAAAAAAAAAGATCCTAATGCTGTTGATACATTTTTGTCAGACCTAGCGCAACTGACCTTCAAAAAAGCAAGGAAAAAGCTAACAGTGATCCATATGGAACAGTATTTCAGCAAACTGTGGAACTTGATTTTGCTACAATTTTATTGCTACTGACAGACAGCAATGAACAACATAAAAAAAAAAGGTGAACGTAGAGTTCCACAAAACACCAGAGTAATACAAACAAATTGCAGCTTCATATTTTAACAGAAAAAGTTTCTGCCTGTATCTTTAATAAATTAGTAACATATGAACAGTTTGAGACAGGCAGCCCAATGTAAAACTGAATAATCACAGCATTTAATCCATGAGCACACCTTTCCAGATGCCTTTTATAAGTTGCATTTTCTTCTTTTTAAAAGAAAAGTAAACTGTGGGGTTGAAAAAATTCTATATGCTGCATATAGAACATCGATGATGAAAATCCTCAGTGCATGTCACTGAAAGGAGGAAGTTCTTTGGGGGTTTGTTGGGGTTTTTTTTCTTTTAGTGTTTTTATTTTTTTTTAAATGTCAGTATACCAGAAAAGTCGTTTTAATTATATAATTACTGAAGATTTTGGAAGGTTTACACAAGACCCATAATTGGGCATAAGACATCACATCCTCTGGTTATATACACAGCAATCTGGTCTGGGTAACATTCTTTGCTCTGACCAATGTGTGCGAGGGGGGGCGGGGGAAGGAAGGGGA
>VYZX01021810.1:19052-38061 GCA_013401335.1 Brachypteracias leptosomus
CGGTGCCTGGCTTACCCCGATCCCCGGCGGCGGCGGCGGCGGCGTTGTTCCTCTCCTGCTGCTGCTGCACCGGGCGCGGCCTGGACACTCGCCTGGGTCTCCTGTTGGCGGCTCGGACCGAGTTCATTTGCCGACTCGTGTGGGTGGCGGGAGGGGAGGGGGGGAATCCTCCGGCAACCGGTGCCTCGTCGGGGAGGGGGGAAAGCAGGGAGCCCCAGGGCGGCCGCCTCGCAGCAGCGGGGAAGGAGGCGGGAGGGGGGGGCTCTCCAGGCGGGGGTCCCGCCGCCGCTGCCGCCTCCTCCTCGCCGGCTCGCTCGAGAGGCAGAGGAGCCGCCGGCCGCTGGCTCTCCCGAGCGCTGGCTGTGGGGGACGTTCGCGCCGCGGCCCCCCTCCCCGGCCCCCCCGAAAATCCCTCTCTTAAAGGAGCCCCGCGGTCCTGCCCGTCTCAAGCCCGTCGCTGCTCCGTGGCAGGAGGAGCCATTGACACTGCCAGAGACACACCCTCGCGGGGAGGCGGCCACTGGCGGCCGGGCTCCGCCAATCATCCCCCCCGACACAGCCGACCGGTGGCGGGGCAGCCAATCGAGGAACCTGTTCTATGGGGCGCGGGGCGGGGCGCGGCGCGGCGCNAGGCTGTGTAGGGCGGTGCGAGCGGTGATGGCAGGGTTCGGGCCTAGGCCTGGTGGTGTTAGCGGCCTACGGAGAGGGCGCGGGAGCCGGCTGCAGGCGCGGGGCCTGTGCCTGGCGGGACTGCGCCGCCCCGTCCCAGCGGATCCGCCTGAGGCCGGCCGGCGGCAAGAGCGGGCTCTGGGGGCAGCCCAGGATCTTCTCCCCGGCCGGCTCGCACTGCGGAGGTGCCGCCGGGACCTCCGCGGGCAGCCCGGAGGAGTGGGAGCGTGGAGGGGCCTGAGGCCGCATGTGACATGGGAGGGAGGCGACTGCTGCCGAAAATGCCGTGTTTTGTGTACAGTGTGCCTTGGTAACCCTGCTCTGGGTGTGGGCTTAGCCGTGGTGCGGCTGGGGCTGGGGGTGCTGCCTTATTTCGGTTTCCACGTACTGGCTGCTTATTTCCTGACTGGTTGTTAACAGAAACGGATCTGTTCCTTGGTCAGTGAGCACGCTTGCGTTTGCATTACCTTTTACTTCTACAACAATGTGCTTTTTATGTTGGGATGGGAGTTTAGAGACTGTATGAGGCTTCTGCTTTATTATATTTGTCATGTTGATGTTCAGCCAGTGGCCTGAGAGCAGGAAAAAAAAATTGAAATTATGCTTTTTTTCCTTTTCAGAAATCACTTAATAAAATGGATGGCAAAATCCAAGCAGTAAGTAGGATATCTTCTCTTTGCAGGGTTGCTTAGGAGTCTGCTTCTAATGCTGCAAAGGTGGGTTTGTGTGTAGTCCTACTTAAACTAAGCACTTGGACTCTGCACAACCAGGGCCCATGTCTGTGCCTGAAAAGCAAAAGTGTGTTACCTGGTATAAAATGTAAATAATAGGCAATTAAAAATGCAGTAGGTAGGAGCTTGTTCAAAGCTGACAAATGAGGTATAGCTTTAGGAAATGACAGCTTTTAAAAAAGAAAGCTTTAAAAAACATTCATACTTGTGCTTCTAAACACAGTGAAATTGTACTTTTAAGTTCATATCAGACCAGAAATAAATGTATGAGAAATCTTAGAGTAGCTGTTAAGGAACATATTTCTTAGACTTAGCATTTTGTTACATTGAGGAATGACTGGTGAAAGAGTGGAGTATTATTTTCCATGCTGGGTAAAAATAATTCTTGCCACCTTCTCTAACAGTAGGGAAGAAGCAGAGTTAAGTGAGAAGAACTTCATGAGGAAAGAGAATAAATGTCACTCTGTTCAGGGCCAGTTCCTGTCATAACAATGATCAGGTTAGTGTGATAAATGTTCATCAGAGCTATGCAAATACATGTACATATCATAGAAGTATTTTGTCTTCTGGTAGCAGCATTCAGAAACTGTGCTTTAACTTTTAAATGGGAAGAATGACAATACCCAAGAACTGTGCCAAACTTACTGTGACATGGATAATGATATCTGCTTCGTTAAAAACCTACAATTTTTAAAATACAGCATTTTAATAGTTTAACTGCATTTTTCTTCAACTTTTCGAGCTGTGCTCTCTTCCCCAAGACCTAGCAAATGAATTCTTAATGTCAAAAGGTTACCTGAAATTGCTTGATATTGGTCTGCTCCAAACTTTTAGTAGTCTAAGTCTTCAGAAACCTGTTCAAGGGTCAAGATAGATGACAAATGAGCTTTCACCTAAAGCATATAAGAATCTAAAGCTTCTGATATTAGAATAAAACTTTATTGAGAACTTGAATCAGAACAGGCTTTAGACTTTCTTAAAAAATCTTGAACTTGTTTGAAGCCCGATGATCTCTTGGCCTAAACCCCACTTTTTTAAATTGGCTTCTTAAAGTGATAACTTGTATTAGGGCCGTGATGGTGGGAGTTTGGCAAAACTTACTGTAAATGGGGAAAAACATGAGTCTGTGCATAAGCAGTTCTAGTACATAGTCTCACTAACTTAGGCAAAATCCATTGAGGGCAATCTGTAGAAGGTTATGCAGAAGTTTGAAAACTGTTCTGAGTTGATATGATGAGAACCTCATATGCTGAGCGAGACCAAGCAACGAAATAAATGACTGGTGCAAATAGTGATACCTGTGAGCATTCATTGGCAGCTTACAAGGGATGGAGTAGAGAAATGGTTACAGGGCTCTCACTTAATGTTTTTGGCTGGGCTTTAAAAGGCCAAATGTTAGAAAGCTTGAAAACTCATCAGGACAGTTTTGACTAACTCTGTATCTCTTCTCATAACCAACTGAAATCTGTCCTTTCTGATATGTGGTGACTAGGGCATCATAATTTCAGTTTTGTAGATCAGTCTTAAATGTTAGACTTGGCTGTGCTGTGCCTCCATTGTTGCTGTGTAGCCTCTGAGAGGAAAAACTGTTCTGTGATGAAAATGACACTGAAAGTCCAAACTAATATTAAGGCTTCATTGTGCTGACCACTCCGGAGATGCTTTAAGCCATCCTGTGTGATGTGCTAATAAACCATTCCAGAGTGTGGGTGCAGTTTATACTGGCAAGATAATTTTGCCTTTGTCAAGACAGCTTTCTCTTTATTTAAATTGGGAAGAGATGGAATGGAAAGTGGAACTAAACAATACTGTGATTTTATTGCATAATTGTCTACAACATAGATGCTCGCTAGACTGGTTGCGTTGGCCACAACCTTTTGGTGACCCAGGAACAGCTTCACATTATGGAGCATAAAGGCATAAGACCTGGGTGAAGAGTTTACTTGGACCATTATATCAAGTGCTAGTTCATCATAGGAGACTATCTTCTAAGCTGCACTGAATTTCAAATGTATATGTATTTAAACGTTAATGATACTCAGTTCTCTGTATGTACATGAAGAGATGGCTGCTGCTTTGAAGAGATCACCTGCCTTCCTGCATGGAGGAAGGGTTGCCACAGAGTGCTTAGTGATGATAATAACAGTGGCTTGTTAATTATGTGTTAAGGGAGAATAGTTAGAGCTCTGTAGCTGGTGAGGCAGCTTCACAGAGAAGCAGTGCAAGTGATGGTGAAGGAAATACCATCACAAATAGGAAGCTCTGTATCAGTAATGTGCAGAGACAGAAAAGCGACTTTGATTCAGTTCTGAAGTGAAGCCAACAGTTAAAACAACTTGAAGATCTGACCAAGATAATGGGACAGTTGAGCATTCCTCCTCTAGAATCTCCGTAGAGAATAGATGAGAGACTAGAGATGGCAGGGCCACAGAATAAGCAGGATTGGGAAATGGGTGTGGGGCACTGTAAACTGTTCAGTCAGCAAGGCTGATCTACAGGAATTGCCACTGATTTTTTTTTTTCCCTTTAATGTAGACATCCACTAGTGACCTGAAAGGCTTCAGAGATGATCAGAAATGTTTTGAATGTGGGACAGATTCATGTAAGTTGTTAGGATCCTTACTCTCCATGAGGATCTGAGTATTGCTTTAACAGTTAATCAAAACAAATCTAGGATAATAGATTTCAGTGAATTGTGATCTCTGGATTACTTGAGAGGTGTTCACAAAAGATAAGCAAGAACAGACTTTAACTTGTATGTAATGGCCTAAAGCTCCATTTAAATATTTTTCAGAAACTGCAAATTGGAAAAAAAAAAATGCTGAATTGCTGACTTGCAATTAAGTAGAAGGTGGACAGTACTCTTGCTAGCTTTTGCTGTCTAATATTTGGGAGGGAACAAGAAATACTTTGAGGGCGCTGTTGCAGTTTGTTACACAAAGCCCACCACAGAGCCTTTAGCTGCAGCTCGTGGATTTGAACAAGAAACACAAGAAGTCACTTTTTTTATCATGCATTTTAATCGGTTCAAGTGGCTTTGCAAAGGAGCCTTACAGATGAAAGTGAAGCGTAAAAAGGGCTGAAATGACTTGCCCAGGAGCATTTAAAGGCTATTAACAGGGCCAGAAATAAAATCCAGGGCACAGGAATCCTTATCTAGGGCTTTCTCCAAAGTGTCCATTACTGCTTTCAGGAGCACAGGACTTAGGCCTGTTATTTCTAACGGTCTCAGAAGTTGTTAATATATTCCTGGGCTAAATGTACTGCACTGAAGATTTGGGACTGACCCATTGTGGACTTCTGACTTCAAATTCTTTAAACCTAGAAAGTTATTTCTCATAAGCTTGGAAGAAGTGAGCCTTTCAGAAATAGTGGTACCTAGAACTGGTTGAACCCACTTGCTCTGTGGCTTGAAAATATTAATGCCATTTTGTTGTGATTTCTCTGACCCTTAATTCCTCTTGGTTGTGTTTTACATCCCATCTCATGCAGCTAAATCTTCCCACTCCTACAGAAAGACTCTTAAATCTCCCCTCCATTTACCTGGAATCCATGTCTCCTGAAATCTAGCTTGATGTTAGCTGACCTTCGTGGGTTGCCTTCTGGTTGAGTGTCTATGGCTGGAGTGTTTTCTGTTGCTGTACCAACCTGTTTTCTGCAGAAAGAATAAAGACCTCAGGGTGGGGAAATGTGTGTTGCTTCCCATAAGCTCATGTGACTGTTGCAACATGTTTATCTAACATGTTAATTTTGATTCTGCCCTAAACAAAAGCTCTCTGGAAGCTTGAGTGGTACTTCAGTTCTCATTAATTTTTTTTAATAAAAGTAACTGCTGGAAAAAAGTCCCGGAGGGGATTGTGTCTGAGTTTTAAAGCATTATTGGCTGCCCTTGTAGAAATTTCATAACCAAACAGATAAGTACACATCACCTGCCTTTTGGAAGTATTTTCAGGGGAGGGAGAGGAGGGTATGAGGCTCTTTCCATCTGAGGGCTGTCTGCTGGTGGGAAAAGCACCCAGTTTATATTGCTGGATCACTAGCAAGGTGGGAGACTTGGGGGAGAGGTTTAGTACTGGGGGCTGCCACCACAGAGCTCTGGGTGCTGGCCTCTGACCAGGCTGCCCCACAGGGACTAGCCCATTGCCTTGCAGGGTCAGGAGCAGGCTTGGAGCAGGGCTCAGTACCGTGCTTGCCTCTGCAGCTTGATGTGCTCTACATGGGAGCATGTGGGAAATGGGGTCAATAGCTACCTTTGCGTCAATGAAATTTTGAGATAATGTTATGTTCAATCCCAGCTATAAATCAGGAGTGGAAGAGGTGTGGAGCTTAGAGTTAAGACGACAGATTACTCTGGAGATGGAGCCTGAATGGCAATTTCAAAGTAGCATTGGGGCAGAGATGTTACTGTGCAGACCAGTCTGCAGTCAATGACAGGAATTTGTTGAGGTGGTAGAGTAGGTGACATCTGTTGCATGTGAAGGTAGAACTGCCTATAGTTGAAATTAAAATCCACATTTTCAGCCTTGTTTTTCCAGTGACACTCTGCACTCCACTGAAGTCCCCAAGGCTAGTCCTCTGGATTTCAGGCAGTGTGAGTTGATATAAAGCTTCATTGCTAAGATTAATTAAAATATATTGGATATCACATAATTTTACATGTGACCTGTCAAAATAGCATGATTCTCTTGAATGATCTGTCTAGACACAGTATAATACAGAGATCAGTAACATTTTGACTTGGTGGTTGTCTTTCATTCAAGGTTTGTTTCTCATTACTCTGTGTTATGTACAGAGATAAAAAACCATGTGCTACACCTTGTAGTTCCTCTCAAATTTGTGGCTCAGATTTAAGAAATTTCCCCAGATCTTGCTGTTATTTTCTAGTTTCAAATTTGTCTTGGACTCAATTTTATTTGAGTCTACTTTTGTTCTGCTCATTGCATCAGCAACGCATCCACGTGACAAGTTCTGCCTTCAGAGCTGGGGTTTCCTGCCCCTGAACATGGCCAGTTGTCTGTTGTTTATATTGCCTTGGAGAGGTTACAGCCTGAACAAATCCTTCAACTTAATTAATTGAGTCAGGCCCCACATGAGAGGGGTTCACAAGAAGTGCCACCAACTGGAAAAAAATCAATTATTTAATACTAAGAGGCTGGGGTTGTGTTGGAGTCTGCCTCCAGATTTAGACCTACTGAAGAAACTGCTTCCTTGGGAAATTTTTGTTGATTTGGGGAGGATACTTCTTCCCCATTTTTACAAAGCACTCATGCTCTCTTCATCCAAGACAGAACTAGAGTGGCAGGAGCTGTTAAGGATGCTTTGCCTCATTATGAGCAGCTAGATCTGAAATGAACACTAGAAATCCCAGTCTTCATTTTCAACATGTCAAACTGTTGGTGGCATTATAGAGCATTCAAAGGGTGCCTCTTAATTGGAATTTGGTGCCTCCATGCAGAGGAGAGTCAGCCATGAGAAGTGGTGCTTCTGTTGGAAGACAGGAAACTGAGAATTTCTGTAGTCTCACCATCAGCACATGAATGCATGTGGTACCTCCATCACTGGAATGGTGATGGAACAGCTCGTTCCTGGAGGTCATCTCTAAGCAGGTGGAGGAAAAGAACGTTATCAGGAGTGGTCAGCATGGATTCACCAAGGGAAAATCATGCTTAACTAATCTGATACCCTTCTATGATGGTGTGTGACTCGCTGGGTAGATGAGGAGAGAGCAGTGGATGTTGTCTACCTCGACTTCAGCAAGGCTTTTGACACTGTTTCCCATCAGTGTCACATCCTTACAGGTAAACTTGGGAAGTGTGGGTTAGATGAATGGACAATGAGGTGGATTGAGAAAACTGAATGACACAGCTCAGAGGGTTGTGGTTAGTGGCACAGTCTAGTTGGAGGCCTGTAGCTAGTTGTCTTCCCCAGCGGTCAGTACTGAGTCCAGTCTTGTTCAACGTACTCCTCAGTGAACTGGATGGAGGGACAGAGTGTACCCTCAACAAGTTTGTTGATGATACAAAACTGGGGAACTGGGAGGAGTGACTGACACACCAGAAGGCTGTGTTGACATTCAGTGAGTTCCTGGACAGGCTGGAGAGTTGAGCAGAGGTGAACCTAATGAAGTTCAAGGGGGGCAAGTGTAGAGTCCTGCACCTGGGGATGCACCAGTACTTGTTAGGGGTTGACCTGCTGGAAAGCAGTTCTGTAGAGGACTTAGGAGTTCTGGTGGACAAGTTAGCTATAAGCCAGCAGTGTGCTCTTGTGGCCAAGAAGGCCAATGGTATCCTGGGATGCATTAAGAAGAGTGTGGCCAGCAGGTTGAGGAAGGCTCTCCTTCCCCTCTACTCTGCCCTGGTGAAGCCACATCTGGAATACCGTGTCCAGTCCTGGGCTCTCCAGCTCAAGAGAGACAGAGAACTACTGGAGAGAGTCCAACAGGACCTACAAAGATGATAGGGGACTGGAGCATCTCTCTTATGAGGAAAGGCTGAGAGACCCGAGTCTGTTTAGCGTGGAAAAGAGAAGACTGATCTTATCAATGTTTATAAATATCTAAAGAGTGGGTGTCAAGAGGATGGGGCTAGTCTCTTTTCAGTGGTGACCGGTGATAGGACAAGGGACAACAGACACAAACTGGAACACAGAGGTTCCACCTGAACATAAGGAAAAACTTCTTTAGTATGAGGGTGACGGAGCCCTGGTACAGGTTGCCCAGAGAGGTTGTGGAGTCTCCTTCTCTGGAGACTTTCAAAATCTGCCTGGATGTGATCCTGTGTAACCTGCTCTAGATGAACCTGCTTTGGCAGAGGGGCTGGACTAGGTGATCTCCAGAGGTACCTTCCAGCCCCTACCATTCCGTGATTCTGTGTGATACAATTACCTTCACTTCAAATCTTTAGATCAGGTGGGTGTGGGTGCTATTAGCATTATCTGGCAATTTTACCCTACCAACAACAGATTTTGTCTACTGGTGGGAACAAGTTCTACATGCTAAAAAGAAAGACCATGAAGAATATTGCAGTTTTTCACTTTGCTGCCTGGCAATACCTTCTCTGGACATACCATTCCCAAAGCCTTTCACTATGTCATTGCTAGTTGAAGCACAGTCATTTTATCTCTGTCCATCTTGAGACTCCACAACAGAGTAAAAGCTTTTTCGTGTGGAATATTGATTTGTTTCACTTTCAGGGTGACAATCTTTGTAATGAGTTTGAATGTTTATTTGCCACTAAGGAGGTAATCTGGAGATGATGGGTGTTTATGCTTGCCAGGGTGAGTGGTGGGGTGGTAGGTCTTCCCTGAAAGACTGAAGGATTTTGCAGTTGAAGGGAACTGAGTGCTTGCATTGCTGCTTTAGCAGAGTGTGGTATATGCCCTATAGGTGTGTATTCTCTAGTCTTGACTACACGTCACCCAGCATGTGAACATAAATACCAAAATATACGTGACCTTTTCATTATGCAGAGGCCATAAAAACAGGAATTCACCCAAATTAACTGATAAAGAATAACTGTGCTCTGTATGGAAAATGCTCTCTCTCGGTTGCCTCAGGATCTCATCAGTTTTATGCTGACAAGCAGAGATGAAGGAGAGAGCATCCATTTAGAAGAATGTGTGTGTAAATGAGATCAATAGCACTGTAAAATCCTCTCTACTGACTGTTGGTGATGAGCATCAGTATGATCTAGGCCTTGAAGAAATTTATATAGTGTAGGTAAATGCATATTCACTGTAATGACAGCTTACAAAACAACTGGTTTAAATATGTTAAATAAAGTCTGGTTTTCCTCCACTTACGTGTCCAGTACTACAAACCCAGATTTGTTGAGTCACTGAAAGTTTTACATCTTCTTTTTCTTCAGCTCAAGTTTTTATGGTTTTCTTCACAGCAAAGCAGAAGAGGAAAATGGGAAATTAAGATTATTGTGTATTTTCAAGACTCAGCTAAGATAAGGAGGAAAATTTGAGTAGGGCAAGACTAGTCTAATATTTTAGATAATTTTTCTATTAGGAATGGGATCAAGGGAAGTGATGTGTCTATGCTGTTTTGTGTACACAGGTTATTGACAATCGCTGCAAGTGCACGTTTGAGACAGGTAGACTGGTTGTTGCTCTAGAAGTTTATAAAAGTTCAACCTTTGCTGTTTGTTTTGTAATCTTCATTTCTTAGCAGCTGATCTCCACCTTCCTTTTTTATGAAACGGGTGTTCTAATTCCTGTGTGTGATTAAATGGGTGACTTTGTCTTGTAATGTTGTTTAGCAAAACCAGGCACATTTTCACATTGGGGTTGGAAGGGACTTCTGGAGATCGTCTAGTCCAGCCTTCCTGCCAAAGCAGGTTCATCTAGGCAAGGTCACACAGGAACGTGTCCAGACGGGTCTTGAAAGTCTCCAGAGAAAGAGACTCCACAACCTCTCTGGGC
Organism: Brachypteracias leptosomus; assembly: GCA_013401335.1. Taxonomy (NCBI): domain Eukaryota; kingdom Metazoa; phylum Chordata; class Aves; order Coraciiformes; family Brachypteraciidae; genus Brachypteracias; species Brachypteracias leptosomus. The sequence goes on from VYZX01021810.1 coordinate 28,880, forward strand.
AGCCTGTTCCAGCGCTCTGTCACCCTCACAGTAAAGAAGTTTCTCCTCATGTTGAGGTAGAACTTCCTGTGTTCCAGTTTATGCCCATTTCCCCTTGTTGTATCACTGGTCACCATTGAAAAGAGACTGATTGCTCCATCTTCCTGACACCCACCCTTCAGATATTTATAAACATTGATCAGATCCCCTCTCAGCCTTCTCTTCTCGAGGCTAAACAGTCCCAGGGATTTCAGCTTTCCTCATACGAGAGATGTTCCAGTCCCTTAATCATCCTTGTAGCCCTCCATTGGACTCTGTGACTCTCTCCAGTAGTTCCCTGTCACCCTTGAACTGGGGAGGCCAGAACTGGACACAGCATTCCAGATGTGGCCTTATCAGGGCAGACTAGAGGGGAAAGAGAACCTCCCTTGACCTGCTGGTCACGCTCTTCTTAATGCAGCCCAGCATTTTGATGCAAGCTGCGGTTTTTTAAGGTTTATGCCTGTCTAGATAGCATTACTTCTGTGATTCACTTTCAGTATGTACTAGCATGATATTTGTTCACAATAAAAAATGGAGTTGGGCATTTTACTTGATTTTTTTCAGTAATATATGATGCAGAAAACAACAGAGAAGAAGGAAAAGCATCAAATTTTTATATAAACTGTTCCAACGTGACATTAGTTGCAGTAGTCAATGTTGGGCAGTGCTGAGCTGCCACAGGATTGCCAGCACTGGGATTTTCCATAGCTCTGAACATATTTGGATGGGTAGGGGAGGTCCAGCTACCACAATAGTTTCCACAGCCTGCATGAGCGTCTTGACAGCTAACTACAGTCTGTTGCAAGGCACTGTGCTGGACTATGTATACAATATTTCCACACTCAAACCTGTGAGGTGTGGGAGAAAGAAGGTAGCAGTCTGATCTATGAGTCAAATTTTTTGGAGGTGTGGAAGAGTAGTCAGTGAAGGAACATAAAAAAAAAGAAGATTGAGGAATGGAATGTTTGGCGTTGGTTTTAATTACAGAATCATCCTGTTCATCACTCGTATCATGGGATAAAAGGGAAAAATATCCATTGCTATAGCATACTCAAAGAGGAAATATTTGTATTATAGTTAGTGAGCAGTTTCAACTGACCTGCCAAATATCATTGAATTGAAATACAGACTTTATTCCAGCAATAATTCCCTTATTTTAGCATATGAGAGGGATACAACTGGCATTATATGTATCCCTAATCCATCTGCAATCTAATTACTTTTGTCTGAAATTCATACTACTTTTAATTCAGTATTAAACTTAGCAATTACCTCTGTCAGCCAAAAAATTAATAAGGCCCAATCAATAAACCTTTCTCTCATGAACACAAGCCTTCTTGTGCCTCTCCCCTTAAAACGGTAAAAAGACAGTACTCATATTGTGACTGTTGTAAACCAGAGAAGGAAATTGGTGGATGACTTTGAGAGCTGAAGGTGCTTCTGAGTTTTTTTGGGGGGGCTTTGTTCTTGCCTAGGAGGCGCCAGCCATTGAACCTTCTCTGCTCTTCTTCTAGGCGTGGTGCTGTGACAGGATGAGAGAGGTATGTGCTCCCCATGACAGCAGCTAGTCATGTAGGGTGACCTATGCTCTGATCTCCCTTCCAGCAGTGCAAACCAACTGAAGTGACCGATGCTGCTATTTCACATGTTACTGTAAATTAGATTAGAATTGGCTGCTCCTGGGTTTAATTAGCTGGCAGTATCTTTAAAATACTTTGTAGAGTGTTTGGGTTGCGATGTGACACGGGCATCATTGTTAAACCTTACAAAATGAAATGAAACAATCAGATCCTTTCACATGTCAAGGCGAAGAGTTTGAGGTTTAAATTCAGATCATTCTACATTTTAAAACGTAATAAATATCAGGATAAGTGGGTACAAGCAACTCTTTAACCCCTCAATTGATACAGAAGACTTCTAACTTTATAAGAATGTCTCTATGTAGACTAGCTTCCTCTGAATCAATTTTTTTTTTTCTGTTTCTAACTAAAAAACATGCACAGAGATGTTCCAGGGAGGTACTTTGAGTTACTATCAAGCCGCCAGATGTCTTACCTGAAAATAGTGGTAGAGAGAAGAAAACTCTTAACTCATTGCTTTCCTTTTCTAAAATACACAGTAAGTCAGTTTTGACATTATTCCAGTTAGGTCATCAAATTCATATAAGCTGTTGTGCTACCAAAGTAAGGCATACATTTTAGAAGAATGAAAAGTGCAGGAAGTTTGAATGATGCATGAACATAAATTTACTCATCTTTTATGTAATGTCTTCTTGAGGTGCTGACGTTTTCAGTACATTAATTGTTCATAATGAGCACTTGCATAAAACATTTCACAGGTATTTTTCTGAGGCCAAAGAATGACTAAAAAGGTATTAACTAAAGAGCAGTCAATAATCGATATCCAAAAGGAGACTTGCAGGATGTGAAATAAACTGACGTAACAGGCAAGAAGTTTGCTTGTATGAAAGAATCTTTCCTTTTACTGGTTGTGGCTCCTAAAACAGGAGCCACAGAAGTGGTGTTGGCCGGTGCAGAGGCAAAATCTTTATATTCTAATCATGTACCATTGAAGGAAAGAACCAGCTTTGGGCAAAATACCCATACTTGTAGCAGAACTCCAAGAGGTAGTCACCTCTGCTAGATAAGTTATGTTTAAAGAATATACTTAAAAATAAGGAAAATAAATTAGTTGGTCTATCAGACTGCCTCCAGGCAGTAGACTTTAAACAACTTGTCAAATATTTCTCGGCTGTTACAGCCTCACATAAAAACTTTTCTTGGTTCATAAAGAAAATTAATGTGAAATCAATAATGGTATTTAAAAATTCACCAAACATTTCCCATCCAGAGAAAGTCTCACTTTCAGAGTGCCACTAATGCAATGGGCAGAGTGGGAAAAACACACAGCCTTGTCTTTAATGGTGAACAAAGGAGAGCACGGATGAAAGGCACAGTGAAGAAGGATGCTTTCAGAAGGGGCTGGGAGGAAGACCTGCCTGCTCCTCCACAAGAGCAAACCTCTCAACAGAGCCACCGTGGGCATCAGCTTGCAAAAGTCAAGCAAAATCTAGGTGCTACATAGACTTGAAGGCTACAAACTGGTGTGAACAGCAACAAAAAATTCACTTAATGGTGAAAACACCAACAGAACTACAGTAAAGCAAGTTTCTTATAGCATATTACAACCCTATGACCTGCTGGAGTTCAGGACAAGGAAGAGGAAACATTGGCTACTTTATGTTGTTCCATTCTACTACCCCATAAAACCTTGGATCATTGTGGAAATGGGAAGGGATAAGGCATATAATTAGATTTGTTTGTTAGTTTATGTTTTTAATAGAAACACAAAGAGAAGTAATACAGTAGGATGGTGGTTTTGTGGCTGTATATGCACTTAGGCCAATTCTCCACTGGAGAAGACACATTGTAGTTACAAGTTGTATGACTTAATACAACTGTAATTACCTGCAATTTCCACATTTGATCTGTGAAAATAAATAGGATTTGTCAGTATCCCCTCTCCTCCCACTTCCCCCAAAGCAATGCAGAACTGGTTTCCAGCCTCTCGCGTGAGGTTGTTCAGAAACAGAAGGCAACAGCAGAAGAGCAAGCCTGTAGAGTTTGAGCACCGTGGTCTTTTGTAAAAGAAAAGATTTCCTGATTTCCTGAGCTGCTACACCCAAGAGAGGTTCAGAGAGTTTGCTCAGTATTGTCATCTCCAGACACCCATGCCCACGCTCTTTCAGTGGTATTCAAACAGATTTTAAAACATGCTCCTTTATTACTCATGGTGATTTCTAGTTTTTAGGGGCTCATGTGTCTCACACCTCCCTAAGCTTTTTCTCTGAACTTCAGAGTTAGAAATTCATTTTTCTTTTTAGGTTAAAACTCAGATTCGCATGGAAGCACTTGACTCCAGAAGCTGTGGCTTCAACCAGCAGATAGGAGATTCATGATAAAATTGGCAGAATTGTACTGCTCTAAGCACTTTTGGAGACATATGCTGTTTTTCCTCCTCCTGGAAGTAGTCCCACAGATGTCTCATGATTATTCACTTGAGTCATGGTTGCAGAATTGAGTTTTTGGTGTTTTGGATTCCCAGATTCCTACACTGCATATTTATGGCGTTTGAAGTGCAAATTCTAATAGAAGACCTGCTTGTTTTAAAACAAAGATGATAGGTTTTACCAAAGCCCAATGTTTTCAATTTAAATTATATTGCCTCTTGACTTACAACAATATTTGGTCAAAATGAGACATCTCTAAGGACAAAGAAACAAAAAAATATAAAAATAAACTGGATGTAGCACGCTGCTATTAAAAGTTTTGTGTTTGTTTTTCTTCCTCTTGTGGTTTCCACCAGTGATATTATTGTGGTATTAGTCACTAGGTGGTGCTCTCCTACATACATGGTCTTCTGCATTCCTGTTTCCATGGTGTGAGTGGCCTAGGCTGCAAATTTTCAGCCAGAGTTTGTTTTGGAAGGAAAGTATGGGAGTTATACGGCTAGATAGCAACATCTCTCACCCATTTGGACTGGAGAGAATTTTTGGAATAAAACTGCTCTAGGGAGATTGGATTTTGGGGGTTTTTTTTGGCTGACGTTCCTGAAATGAGGGATTGCCTGTGTGCCCTTTGTGACCATCTCTGCTCCCAGGTTAATGTAATCTATAAGAAATGTGGTAGTGCTAAGCCAGTACTTACAAGCAGTTTAACTCTGTGCTGCAAGGCTTTAATATCTAATGTATCAACAGAATAATAGTGCTTTATTTTTTTCCCCAGGTGTGCTTTTACTGTTAACTGAATTATTATATTAATTTGTGTATGCCATGGACAGATGTTAGGCAATCTGAGAAAACTTAGAGAGTTTTCTTTCATTTGCTTTGTCTTTTTAAAATTACCTTTCAGATTCATTCCATCCGGTTGTTTTTCATAGCAAAGGAAAACAAATTCTGCCAGCAACAGTCCTTTACAGAGTTCAGAATCTTAAATATGTCCTGATAAGAGAGATTTAAAGATTCATTGAATGCTGGAGATGGTCTGAAAAGGCTGAACATTTCTCAGTACTTTCTCTAAGTTTTCCACAAAGCTTCTGGAACGTTTGAATTAACTGACTCTGAAGTTCGGCTCCCAGGCAAGGAAAATTGGGTTTTTTTTTCCTCACTTATAGTATTTTTACGAGAAGCGAGGACAAGATCAGGCAGATGGAAGGGGAAAAAAAAGTGTGAAGGAATTGCAACATCAAAATCTTTAAAACTGCATTATTGGTTCAAAACATGAAAACATTAATTGTGTAGCTTCTGTGTCTAAATTTCAGGCAGTTTGAAAAATACCATTCTAGTTTTTAAAAACACTGCTCTTATTCAAAGAGGGCTGAGAATGAAAAATATTGATAAGCTCTACTAAGCGTTTTCATATGGAATCTATTTCCAGCCACATACCAGAAAATGTCTTTGTTATTTTTTTGAATGAGACCCTAATCTTGGAATGACTTTTCATTTATCAGGGCCTTTTAAGTCTGCTATTGTGTTTCCAGTCAGATCCTTTCCACTCCTTTTTTCCTGTGTCAGCCTCTTGCAAACTCACCATAGGGCAAAGTTCACAGTTATTTTCCACAGGCACAAGGATTTCCCCTCTCAGGGGTGCACTTGGGCTTTTTGCACTGGAAGCAAAGCACAAATTAATGCCAGCACTAATCGTTTGTGATAAAGTTTCTTGTGCTATATTATATTTAGTAGCAAAACCTACAATTTGTGATTTAACATGTTAACAATTCAAAGGCCTTTGTTTCTTATGCTGTTTATTCAGATGAAATGGCTTCATGTTTGTTTTGCATCACCAGCATTGGCATTTGTCTCAGTGTTGGTGTTTTTACTCAGCTTTCCACTTCAACAATGATTTAGTAAGGTTAAAATACCACTTTCTAGAAAAAAAGTAAGTTCTGCTATCTGCAGTTGGGAAGCTGAAAAACATAAGAGCAATGTGCCAAAAAAAACCCCAAAGAAAAATCATTAACTCCTCTTAAAATCTCCAGATTTTGCTTTTTGGGGGGATTAACAATATTATAGCATTTAGATTCTCTGAAATGTTTCTCTTTTAACTTGTTCCAGGGTGTTCAAGTTTATTTCCATGTATTTCATAGGCAAGAGACAGCTGAAATTCCCTCAAGGGATTAAAAAAAAGCACAAAACCTGTTTGTTCTCCCCTGATTCACTATTACAGATTTTATGACTCTTGGTAGCAAGAAGGATTTGCGTTCATATCCTTGATCGAAATTTCCACCTCCCCGTCCTTGTGCAGTGAGGATGTGCCAATTGTCAGCCTGGCTGCCATCTCCCAGCCTCCTGCAGCTAAGTGGAGGTTTTAATTGGTCTTGGAAAGTGCTTTGTGATCCCTTCAAGATGAGAAGCTGATGTTCAGACTGTAGTTGCTCTTCTCAAACGTGCTTTTGTGTTTCTCACTAGGCGTTTCGTTGCCTTCAGCTGGAGCTGAGGAGACCCAACAGTTGTTTACCTGCATCAAATAACAAGTTATAATGGGAGAGAACTGAGGATGCACAGATCAAAAAAGAGACAAATCTATTCTGGCCAACCATACCATGGACTCAAATTGCTCAGTAGTGTTTTACCAAGCACCAGCGTAAAAATTTAATCAATTGGGTTGTTTAGATAACCTATGCTACCTATTAGAGGCCAATAAACATCTGTATCACAAAATGAAAGCACAGGCAAAAAATCTGGGGATTTTGTGGAAGTTTTGTTTTCAAAGAGCCATGCTTGTCAGAGTCAGGTCTCTGAAAAAGCGTCACGAAAGTACCCATGCAAATCAACCAGGGCTGGAGAGGCTGCTGCTGGCACTGGCTGGCACTGGCAACCAGCCAGCCCAGTGCCTCGTTTTGCTTTTCCTCCTGACATTGAGATGTGACCTTTGGCTGATTCCCTTCCCATCTCTCGGCGTTCTGGTCTCCTCCTACCATTTGATTGCTTTGTCTTTTTTAGAGTTGAGCTCCCCGGGCAGGGCAAGGCTTCAAGCTCCATCTTATGAGGTGTTTGCAAAGCACATAGCACAATAGGGCTGATCTCAGCTGAGATCTCCAGGCACTGCTGCACCACCAGTGATTGTTACTATTAATAACAAAAACAACTAGTCGTAATAGAGTGTGGAAAGGGGAATAGCTTGACATTATTAATGTCAAGTTTAAAGAGCAAAAGCTCCATTTATGTTATTACCTGTCATCCTCTGGAGAACTGTAAGCATCTCCCTGAATAGGGATCCAGTTTCTGCCCTTACCCCATATAACCTCATCAGTTTCAAAACAAGATTTAATGTCATTAGAGCAAATTGGCATGAAGTCAAGGGATTTTGTCCAAGGAATTCAGGTTGTCTTGACTTATTTTTATAAGCATATGGCATCAGAAGGATCATTGAGAAGCTTACCCATACCAGCCCTTTTTCCCAGCTATCTCAGATCCATCTTGTATTGCCAGCAATTTTACCTCTGCTGCTTTCCATTCTGTGGCAAACATCCTTTGAACATCTTGGCATCCTCTTGCTCTATCTCATCCAGGCACAAGGGATAATTGTGTGGTCTCATTATTATCTAGGAACGTGGTCAGCTCTCCTCATATTCTCGAGACTGGTTACAGATTAGTAGTCATCTCTGGTGGTGTTGTGGATTAATTATTGTAACTCATCAATGGACTAATGTATATTGCTAGCATTTAGTTTTATACATTCCTCTTCCTTTTCTGCAACATTTTTCTTTTCTGCTGTTTTGTACCTGCTTCCATGATAGATTGTGTCTGGAAATCCTGCAGTAGTGATTTAGGCTATCCTACTACTGTTGTCTTCACTTGTGCTTTAGAAATCCCATTGCACTTTGAAATTTCTGCATTTCAAGAAGTGGAAGAAAATTCTCTCCGATATGGGACTGCTTAGATTTCTCTGGCAGTCTTTTAGTGTATCAGTCAGTGCTTTGTTACCTGGTAGGCACAACTCCTCCATGAATATCTCTCTAAAATCCAGCAGGATACCTCCTAAACGAATGTGGAGTAAATATGGCCTGCAAGTAGTTTTAAGTGATTTTTTTATTGGGTAGCCCATGCATAGTTTATTCTCCTTGGCAAAATGCAATCAGCTGCTTTGCATCATTCCTCATAAGTTAGAGTTAGAATCTTTTGTTTTTCCAGAGAAGGATCTGAACCCTGACCTCACCACCACTTTCAAGTCTTCCCTGACAGACAAAGATGAAGCTTGAGGTATCAAAATGTCCTGGGAGGGATGTGACCCTGAAGTAAATGAGGACCCGATGGCGTGGGCTTGTTGCACAGGGCTAGAGATGGAAAGAAGCGTGACTCTGCATGGAAGTGTGGCTGCTCTGGAGCCCCTATAATTGTAAAATGTAGCTGAAAGCTGGAGAGAAGCCAGGAGATTGCACTGGGCAGCATGTGATTTCCCAGTGTCATTGCAGGGGATTAAGAAACGTGCTTTAATGAGGAAAGGGGATGTTATCTTTGGAAATTGATGCCCACATGGATCTTGGATCAAAAAAAGAATGAGTTGGAGATTTCCACTATTGTAATTTGATTCCAAGAGAGACAGTGGCCTTGGTTAGCAGTAAAGAAACAAGACTTACTGTGATTCTCAAGGAGACTCTTCAGCAGAAGAAAGTATAGAAAGGGAAATTAGAGGATGTGGTATAAGAGTGGATTAATTCAGATCACATAGCAGATAAGGGTGTTCCCAAAGTACAACATACTGCTTTAGGAACATCCCCACATAAAAAGGAAGTGTCGGATGCCTTAACCAAACTAAATTAATCTTCATGACATGACACGTCTGTGGGCATTTAACCTCCTTGCTGTAACACCTCTGTAACTCCACTCTCCTGTCGTATAGATGCATTCCAGGCATAAAAGTTGAAGACATAAAATTTCATTTTTATTGCAGTGTAGGCTGTATGAAAGATACTAAAAACAACCCTGGGGTTTTTTTCAGAGGGACAGAATGTGTGACATAGTGTCAGGTTGTGGAATAATCATTGGACGTAACTCTAAATTTAAACTTATATTAAAAATACAGCATTATTCGCACATTAAGGGAAGTTATAATATTGAGGAGGCCTCCAGGGCGGTGTGCAGCTGGTATGCATGGAATCCC
>VYZX01021810.1:38307-75078 GCA_013401335.1 Brachypteracias leptosomus
GGTTTATCTCCTGCCAAATTACTTTACTGCTCTTAACGTAACACAGGTGTAAAGAAAAATTCTGAAATTTGCAATGAGAATAGTTCAAGTTAAATGTTTCCTTCTGAACCCAAGAGATAAAGAAATGGCAACAGTTGATTTCTTGTCATAGATCAGTTGTCAGAATGAGAAGATAATACTTACTTAACGGCATCCAAAATAGAGATCCTCCAGATCAATCTGCACAGCCCCTGTAAAAATAACCAAAAAAGAAAGAAAAAAAAAGGAGGTAGTTAAGTATTTGAGAGGTATACAATGACAAAATGCAATACAAAAGAAAGTTCTCAGAGATTTACTAGTACAGAACAGTTATTTTGCCTTTTTTCTGATCATTTTCCTTCTGCTATCCTGCTTCTTCCTTTCTTTTTTTTCTAATATGTACGCCAAGAACTAGGTTTCCAGTGAGCCAATTCAGACAGGTTGAGCAGATATCTAAGGGACTAGCCTTTGGTAAATCAAAAAGGAGTATAGGTAGAAGGGGAAATTAGTGGCACAGGCTGAACATCCTTTTGTAACTGAAAGGCTTTGCTTATTCAGTCCCACAGATGCAGCATGGCAACAGAGATGTGACATATTGCTTATTTAGGGGGATGTGCCAGAAATTGTGAAGTGCAGATTAAGTCTTGTGAAAGAAAATCAGACCAATTGGAATCTTGTCTAATGTTTTTAATTAACTTAAAACTCAATCTCTTATTTCTAGAAAAGAGTGCTTGGGGGAATGGAGGCACTTGGGTACAAAACCATCTTCCAAACCATTTGTAATTCACTCTGATAAAAAGTGATTTTTGACTGAGCTTTATTTCCAGCTAAATTTTAAACAAGATGCCAGGTGATACAAACCTGTATGAATTGAAAAGAAAGAGGAAAATCCCACTGGTTTTTGATAGCTATATATTGTGCCAACCAGTCCAGTTACAGTATCCGAGCATCTCAGTCATTAATGTGTGTAACTTCAAAACTTCTATACAACTAAAATTGGTTTTAGAGGTCAAAATAAACTTCTTAAAAACCACTCAGGATGTGATAGCCTGTTCTAAGAAAAGCTTGCCTACATGTAACAGGTGAAGAATATATTGCGATATGCTGGATTTTTCTGATTTTGTTACTTATAAAATATATCTTTCCCAGGCATACAATCAGCACAAAACCAAATATAAAATTCACATAATAAGCTGATAAAAAGCAGAACATCTTCCATGACTCCTCAATCTGCCATTTCTTATATTTTTCACCCACTTAGGTTGTCTCTATACATCTTTTTGCCTAGGGAGAACCGCAGGATTTATAATGTACTGAGAGAGCAAAAAAATCACACTAAGGTGAAAGTTTCAAGTAAAAGGATCATCTCCCAACACATCCTCATCCATGTTTATTTTAGTCTAATTGGATTTTATGTATTTTTAGATTGTCTTCATCATCATAGGATTTTAGCAATACCTCCTACAGCCCACATATGGAAAGAAATACTTTTGTATATGTCTGATAGATATTCAAGAACAAATGGGAGTCCAAGAGGAATAAGCCTGAGTGGCTAATGACATCTTTAACACTTGCAAACATTTGCTCAAGAGGCATCATGTTCTGATCTTGCATCAGTAAGGTCCACGCCTCAAGCCTGAGTGCTGCTGAATGATAAATGAGGAGCAAAATGCACACACATTTTCAGTTCCCCTAAAGCTGTAGTGGAAACTTCTAGCTGATCTTACATGCTATCACGGGATGGCTCAGGGGAGAGCAGGGAGGAAGAAGGGCAGACTATGTGATACAAACCCCATTCACTTATGTATTGAGTGAAGTATGCACAAGGAACATCTCTGCCTTGGCTGCTGAAATGCCTGTGATGCAGCTACGAGGATGTTCAGCAGCAGGGGTGGGAATCTGCTCAGTCCCACTCACAGAGTGGGCTACATGGAGAAGTTCTGTCCAGTTAGGATGAGGGGAACAGATGTAAAATGCAAATCCACAGGAACTTCCATTGTTCATGGAACAACTTTTAGGCCTTGCATATTGTTGGCATGCAAATACTGAAGTGAACGTATCCTGTCTTTTTAATAGGCTGCATAGGTCTGTGAGAGAAGCAGCCATATCCACTCATTTGCTTAACAAAACCTGGAAAAAAGATGAATTTGGGCTCTATAATGCCATGCTGACAAGTAATAGAATATTCGTATTCATCTTTTAATCCTCTTCTTTCAGGTGTCTAATTTGGTTCTTCCCCTATTAATGTTCTCATTTCTTCCTGTGCAGTACATCAGAGGCCACCATACCTCTTGTCATAATATTTCCAGTTTATAAGAGGGCAGAGGGAACAGAAAGTAACTACAAGGTAGTTCTAAATCTTTCATCTTCATTTCTAAATCCTGTAATTTCTTTAAAGTACACACTCTCTCTCCTCCTTGCCATCAGAAACAAGAACTTACTTGAATGTCAAACAGGGCCTTAATGAATTCCACAAGATAATCCACAGCAGCAGCTGTCCAAGTTAGTTTCTCTAAATAATTCTATATGATCATTACTCAAGTTTTTAAGTGCTAACTCAAGAATCTGCCTTTTTCTTCCTCTCACACACCTGTTTGAAAGCAGGGATGATAATTCACTAGTTAAGGCCTTTTAAGTGCTTTTTCACCTTAGGCTCAGATGGTGACATGGAACCTTGAGCTCCTCAAACATGCCAACTGAGATGAAGCACATAACCCTGAGGAGTGAGGCACTCCTGAGTAGCCAATCATGACATTGTTGATAGGAACATTTAAAAATGTCTTGAAATAATGTTAGCTACCATTCAGCAAAGGTTGGCACCTCTAGAATGGTGGTTACTAAATCATCTTAACACTTTACTAACTTGGCTGAACAGAGTATGTATCTCAAGGGTTTGTTACCTTCCTCTATGGGAAGCACTGAGCGTATACAGGTGTTTTCCTGTAAAACAGAAAAGTCCTTCCTTCCTTTAAAAGTCTCTCATACAAAGAAGGGCAAATGACACTAAACTGAAATTTTGTTGACTTGTCTTCTAACATCTGTGTGCTCTATGCATCACTAGCAGATGCTTATCCCTTCCTTTTGGGCATAAAAGAAGTCTGAGGGTATTCTAAATTTGAATCGCTTTATTCGTGCATATATACCAGTCCCAAAATGAGGATGTGCAGCCAACATGCAAGGCAGTTCCTTCATGTAGGAATCCTAGCCCAACATCCCTGTCTGGTTCCCAGGAGACAACTCTTAACACCAGAACTGATTTAACAAGAGACAAGGCAGACAGCCAATTTTCAGGCTGTTCACATTGCCGCCTCTTCTTCTGAGTCTGCCAGGGTACAAAGTCCTTGCATAACCTGAAGACTGAGCACCAAGACAGCGGGTTTCTCAAAGAGATGAAAACCTGCTTGCACACTGTAAAGGTAGCACAGTGATGTTACATGGTGATGTTTCCCATAATGATATGCCTGCTTATCTGGTAACAGAAAAGGCAACTGCAAAGCCTTAGAGCTTTGCTTTTGACCCGCATTTCTGCATGAGTTCTTATCCAAATTATTTGTGGCTACAAAACAAGGATAGGAGTCACCTTTCTCATAGTACACTGATACTGATTCTATTTATCTTTAAGAAATTTTCAGTGTGTTTAGCAACAAGCTTGTTCTCAACAATTTTCATTCCCAGCCTGATCTGTTACACAAATTGGGACATTTTTACTTTGGGAACCTCTTTTTTCCGTCAATTACTGTGGCTTCATGCTGACATCTTGTAGGGCATCCCTCAAGAGTGCTGTGTTTCACACATGCTTTCTCAGAAGAAAAGAAGGATTATTTTTTTTTGGTAGCTCACAGCTGGCTATCTCTAGTTCTGCCTTTCCCTTAAAATGTTTCAGATTTGCATGTACGATGCCACTAGTAACAAAGGAAGGCTGCAGTCACTCCCAGCCTTTTCTCAGCACTGCCTACAGACTGATGCACGTTGGCACATTTAGAGCCTAGGCAGATAGCAGCTGCGTAACCCAGCGGCATTTCCTTCTAAAATTTTCTGCACAGAAGAGGAGCTTGAAAAGAACATGAAATGAAGTAACAGTTTGGGGAGAAATCCAATTCCAACCCCAGTGGCAGTACTACACTAAGCAATAAATCTTCTTCTTGTCTGTATCTGCAGAAAGAATAAGACACTCCTGACTTACTAGCTCTGGCTCTACAGCTGGGCAGGTGCCTGCAAATCTGCTGCCCCCCTCACCTATGTCAGGGACCTGTTTGACCATGCTGCAATTCCCTTTCAGTGTATGCTCCACATTTTCTTTTCCATGGAAACCAGGACACTGTTGAAGAAGGAGGATGGGAGAGATGCTGTGTACCTTATTTCAACATGACATGGCTTTAGGACATGAACAGAAAACAACACCAGAGCCAGACACGGCTCTTTTTTTTTTTTTCGCTTGCTAGGTATCCAATAATTTCAGGCACTCAGAGTGTATGATGTGAAAAACAAGCTCAAAAAATCGGAAAGCATCTAATTCACACAGAAAAGTACCTGCTAAATGGAGGGGAAATAGAGACTTAAAACTACTTGCTGTTGCAAAGTCACAGACAGTTACACAGCTTCAAGGTAGCAATGCCTCCCATCTAATTCCAGCACAATCTGTCACTCGGCTTTAAAAAAGGCAGAGTGAACAATAGTCATTCAGTAGCAGAAAATATTGATATCCATCATGCCAGCACAGCAGTATTGGAAGGATAATTTCTGTGTGATTTCATTCCTGAGACCCCAGTGGGGTTTTTTTGACTATTCCTTTTCAGTAAGAATAGGCCTGCATGTAAATTTCCCATTAAAACAATGTTTTTGATCAAAAATGCAGTTTCTGCCACATGAACAGCTCTAACACACTAACCCATTCATTGGGAGATGTGAAAAAATGGCTTGCTTTTAGGGTTCATAGAATCATAAAATTATTTGGGTTGGAAGGGACCTTAAAGATCATCTAGTTCCAACCCTCCTGCCATGGCAGGGACACCTCCCACTAGACCAGGTTGCTCAAGGTCCCATCCAACCTGGCCTTGAACACCTCCAGGGATGGAGCATCCACAACCCCCCTGGGCAACCTGTTCTAGTGGCTCACCACCCTCAAGGTAGAGAATTTCCTTCTGATTTCCAATCTAGTTTAAAGCCATTACCCCTCATCCTATCACTACAGGCCTTTGTAAAAAGTCCCTCCCCAGCCTTCTTGTAGGCCCCCTTCAGATACTGGAAGGTTGCAGTAAAGTCTCCCTGGAGCCTTCTCTTCTCCAGGCTGAACAAGCCCAATTCTCTCAGTCTGTCTTTATAGGAGAGGTGTTCCAGCCTTCTGATCATCCTTGCAACCCTCTCCAACAGGTCTACGTCCTTGTGCTTGGGGCCTCAGAGCTGGACACAATACTCCAGGTGTGGTCCCACAAGAGCGAGTAGAGGGGCAGAATCCCCTCCCTCAACCTACTGGCTGCACTTCTTCTGATGCAGCCCAGGATATGGTTGGCTTTCTGGGCTGCACTGGCACATTGCTGGCTCATGTTGCCTAACCTAAATTTACTGTCCTTCAGTGCATTGAGCTAACCGAAATGGTTGAAGGCTGAGTTGCTTCCTGCTAGGCCAACAGGGACCTGCCTCTGTCCACCTCCAGCTGCTGCCCCAACAGCAAAATGTGCTTTTCTGGCTGGGCTGAGGCAAGGAGATTGCTGTGGGCAGCAAATGGCAGTGACATTTTAGGAGGAGTCCAACACAGGAGGCCAGACCAGAGAGAAGACACAGAAACCTAAGCTGCAGCTCTCAGGGGACATGGTTTCCCTGTGCAGCGAGGTGTAATTTAACTTTGAGCTGTCTCTAAAGGAAAGGCTGAAGGACTTTTCTCTCCCATCTCTCTTTTAAATCATACAAGTATTCTCTTTACCAGCATCTTTAGGCTTTCAGTTCCTCTACCCAACTGCAGTTTGTTCTGCTTCTGGGAAAATTTGGGGAAAGGAACTGCAAATGGAAAATACATCCCCTTGTTTCTATCCACCTCTTCTCCCACGCACTTTGGTAAAAAAAAAAGTGCAGATCTTATATCCCCTTTTCTTTAAGCCCAGATTGCTTCCCTTAATGCTTTCTCTAGTGATTTCAGCTACACTTTTTTGTTCAAGAAGAAACAAACCACTTCACATTTAAAAGCCACAAATTGTTGCTTCCATTTTGTCAAAAAAGACTGGGCTCCTTCCAGGTTTATAAATACACTCAAATCTGCCAAGTTTTGTCAAACATTACCTTTCTTTAACAAGAAATGTTCATACTTTTTGGATTAAAGAGAACGTGGAGAAGCAACCATTCAAATGCCTTGTATAAGAGGAAAGGTTCTGTATTTTCTTGGGTACAGACATGGGGGAGGAGGAATATGGAAAGACAGAATAAAAAAGAAAAAAGCAGACAGAAATACCCAGCTGAGGGCCAATCTGAGTTTATAATTGGGATCAGATTCTGCCAGTCTTACTCGTGTAGTGCAATTCCTATTGATTTCTGGAGGTTCCTCATAGGGTAAGCTAATGTTTAACATAAATAATCATAGAATGGTTTGGGTTGGAAGAGGCCTTAAAGATCAGCTAGTTCCAAATCCTCTGCCATGGGCAGGACACTTCCCACTAGGCCAGGTTGCTCAAAGCCCCATCCAACCTGGCCTTGAACACTTCCATGGAGGGGGCGTCCACAGCCTCTCAGGACAACCTGTTCCAGTGTCTCACCACCCACACAGTAAAGAATTTCTTCCTAATATCTAATCTAAATCTACTACCTTTGCATTTAAAACCATTACTCCTTGTCCTATCAGTACATGCCCTTGTAAAAAGTCCCTCCCCAGCTTTCTTGTAGGCCCCCTTTAGGTACTGGAAGGCTGCTATAAGATGTCCCTGAAGCCTTCTTTTCTCCAGGCTGAACAGCTTCAACTCTCTGTCTGTCCTGGTGGAAGAGGTGTTCCAGCCCCCTGATCATCATCTTCATGGCCCTCTTCTGGACTTGCTCCAACAAGTCCATGTCCTTCTTATGTTGGGGACCCCAGAGCTGAACACTGTACTCCAGCTGGGGTCTCACAAGAGCAGAGTAGAAGGGGAGAATTACTTCCCTCAACCTGCTGGTCATGCTTTTTTTGATGCAGCCCAAGATACTGTTGGTCTTCTGGGTTGCAAATGCACATTGCTGGGTCACATTGAGCTTCTCATCAACTGACTCCCCCAAATCCTTCTCCTCAGGGCTGCTCTCAATCCATCCTCTGCCCAGCCTGTATTTGTGCTTGGGATTGCCCCAACCCAGGTGCAGGACCTTTAACTTGGTCTTGTTGAACTTCATGAGATTTGCATGGGCACACCTCTCAAGCCTGTCAAGGTTCCTCTGGATGTTACTAAGTAAGGGTTACAGAATCTTATCCTTAAGAAACGGCTCAGGAAGCTGTTAACAATTCAGCTGCTGTGTACCTGACCAGCAAGCCTGCCTCATTCAGGGTTAATTAACTGATTCCTTAGAGTGGAAATGTTGTGGAGGAGCATGATCATTACCATTTATATTCACTTTAATATGATGTATTCCAGCTCCCCCTCCATCATGTCTTACAGAGAGTGATCTGGTGAAGGAGGATGACAAGTCTTTGAGAAATGATCTCAAATTCTGCCAGATACTCATAGTTTAAGTTATATAGCAGTGCAAGATCAGATACAGTGTGGAAGGCAGTAATGCACACATTTTTTATTCCAGACTATTTTCTAAGCTTGTGTGATACAAAATTCCATCACTACTGGCCAGCTCGCTCACTTTTCATGTCCACCTTTGCTACCTATCACACACCAATGTGTGGGAAAGAAACCTTGATTTGAATTCTGCCATGGTGCCATGCATCTTAATAAGACTCTGGAGTGATTGGCACAGAATCTGGATTCTGGGGCTGGATCCAGTCTTGCTGCCAGGAGGCAATGTTGCAGAGAGGGGCTACAGCTGTGGTCTCTGAAGGTATCTGGCTACTCTATGTGTGTATTCTTTCCCTGTGTCTCGCAGTGCTTGAAGATGCTAATTTGTTCACAGTTTCCTCTCTTCATTAGTGTATTCTGTCCTTAAAAATTCAGCTTTTAAAAACAGTAATATATGTTGTCTATCTGAAAGGTTAATCACAAGGAGTTGCTTGAGGTGGGAAGGCTTTTCTGGAGAGGATCCACATGTTGTCAGCTAGTCACTCTGAATGGCAGTTTCCAGTTAGGTCCTTTAGCTTTTGGAAGTGATATTTAGCCTGACATGTGCCAGCTGCACAATCTACCTAGCCCTGCAAAGTGCAAATATTAACATAAATGCATATTAAGGTACTCTCTGTTAGCTCTTTAACTGAAATAAAGAGTGGATGTTCCAGCAGAGACAATCAAATAACATTGATTTACACTGGCTTGGGGATTTGACCCATTATCATTTCTTTATACACATTTTAGACAAGCTGCAAACCAGATAAAGGCTTTTACTAGATCATATTTAGGCTGATTAGTAGTAACGTTGGGGAATCTTTTTCAGAAATTGTTCTGCTGGATAGCCGATTCCTGAGGTAAGAGCTACTTAGTTCAACAGTCCATCTTAGGCCTGTCCCTCAGGTACATCTTCCTTCTCAGCTATCACATCTGAGTGGATTTTGAAGAACAGCTCTGATGATCCAGGATGTATGTCTGACCAGTCTGTCTTTCGAAGGAGGTCCTGGACCATCTGCATCCATGCTGTGCTGAGCAGAGCCCCAGTAGCAGCCCTGCGCCTCACTCCCAGCGTGCCTGTATGGAGAAGCCACTCCGATACTGCCTGAGAAGCTCTGGTGTTTCTGCACAAGTGGAAAGCAATGGCAGTGCACGTGAAATACCACCAATGCTTCCAGAAAATATCAAGTTTCCTGCTTAAAGGTGGTGTACCTACTCTGCACCCACAGTGTGCTGGGGTGAGGGCCACGTGCTGAGCACCCTGTGTGCTGTGGGTGCCCCAGCAGCTCCTGAGTGGCTCCTCCAGCACTGCTGATGGTGTCATTCTGGTGGCTGTATGTGTTTAAAAAGATGCTGTTGTTTACAGCATAATTCTATCACAGTTTTCTTGGGTGTTTTTGCCTCTCCAATAAGTATGCTGTGAGTACATCTGCAAGCATTCATATGTTGAGATAAAATTACCGGTGGTGCTCATCTCTGCCTCTGCTACTGCTGCTACCTCCAGTCAACGCTTGTGTGTTGCGTGCCCATGTACAGACACAGATGCATGAGCGCAGCACCTGATCCTGCTTCTTAATTATTTTTAGCCCAATTCCCTGAGTTGTTCTGCTTCCTGCTGATGAATGGAAACTGTAGTACTGCTGTTTCATTTCACCAGCCTCTCAAGTGCAGAAATTATGGTAAATTTGAGAACAAGTGAGATTAGATTGATAGTTACACCTCCTTCTTTAATTAGCCAACCACAGGATCTGTGGAGAGAAGGGGAGGGGAGTAAGATTTTACTATGGTGAGAATGCTGGGGGTTCTTTCTTGTCTGTCTGTTCTCACTGAGAGCGGACCCTTTTGTGATGTGTGTTTTATTTGCAACTGCCCTGACTATGCTACATCAATGGTTTCCCTGACCTTGGCTCAATGATTATGCAACAGAGCGTTGTAAATTATCTTGTCACCAGGATCTCCATTTAGGCAAGTATAATCGCTTCCTTGTAAGAACCCAGGCCTGGTGTACAGAAACAAAAAAAATCTACTGCATAATAATGAGTGCAGCTCACTACTAGGGATGAAAAAGCCCCTCTGCCATATGGAAAACTACCACATACGGGTGCCTGGAACCTGAACGCTGTTAATTTGTGCAAAGTGCTTAGCAAGCTTTGCCCGAAAGGTGATAAAGTGTAAAATATTATTTTTAGCTGCATTCTGAAGTGCAGCATGCCCCGTCCTTTATTTAAGGCAGTACTGAGCCTCTGTATGCCTCGCTGCAGTGACACTTGGCAGGGCTGCAGCACTGCTTGGCAATGCTTCTGCAGGCTCCATATTGCAGTGAGTGTTCTTCGCCTTATTGCCTCTCTGATCAATGGGACTTGTAGCCTAGTTCTTCTACATCCATGGTAATAAAACATGTAATGCTGGTTCTTTCCGATGCATCAGAGGGGAGAAATGGAGCCATTGCACTCTGCTTGCTGCAAGCAACTCATATTGTGGAGATGAGGAGTCCAATGGCTGTCCAATTCCTTCAAGGATATGTTGGGGTTGTGCAGCCTGGAGAAGAGAAGGCTCCAAGGGGGCCTTATAGAGACCTTCCAACACCTGAAAGGGTCCTATAGGAAGGTGGCGGAGGATCTGTCCTCAAGGGTTTGTAGCAACAGGATGAGGGGTAATGGTTTTAAGCTAGAAAAGGATAGATTTAGGTTAGACATTAGGAAAAAGTTCTCAAATATGAGGGTGGTTGATCACTGGAACAGGTTGCCCAGAGAGGTGGTGGAGGCCCCAACCCTGGAGATATTCAAGGTCAAGCTTGATGGGGTTCTGAGCAACCTGACCTAGTTAGAGAAAGAAATTTAGAAGGAAAGAAGGAATTTTAGAAGGAAATTCTTTACTCAGAGGGTGAAGAGACACTAGAACAGGTTGCCCAGGGAGGTTGTGGACGCTCCATCCCTGGAAGTGTTCAAGGCCAGGTTGGATGAGGTCCTGGGCAGCCTGGTCTAGTGGGAGGTGTCCCTGCCATGGCAGGGGGGTTGGAACTAGATGATCTTGGAAGGTCCCTTCCAACCTAAACCATTCTGTGATTCTATGATTCTATATCCCTGCTTATTGTAGGGGCGTTGGACAAGATGACCTTTGGAGGTCACTGCCAACCCAATACATTCTCTGATTCTATGTATCCTCGCTTGGCTGTGCTAGCTGGGCTGCAGGTGATGTGAAAGGGATTGGCTACAATAGCAATGGTTGTGTCCAGTGAGCTAGAAGCAATTTAAAATGTGGCATATTTACTAATGCCAAATCTGTTCTTGCGTTTGTTCCACTTCGTCTGAGAATTACACTTTCCCTTCTTGTATATTCAAATGATGGAAAATGCCCCTCCCCCAAAAAAACCTCTTTGGTGCATCTCTAGACCAACTCATCAGCACTTTCCATTTCTCTCTCCAAAACCTTGAATTTAAAACCTTGAGCTGCTAAGTGATTATTACTGTATAGGGGGAAATCACACTATTTTGTTCTTACTCCAAAGATTTCACAATTAGTGCTCAAGCACAGTACTTGCTCCTCTATCTCTCCATAGTAACAGAGGAACTGTTATTTTGGTATATTTGTTAGGAATGTAGTTAGTATTCAGTGAATAAACTCAGATAGCAATATTTCACATAGAGTAATTATGAATATGTATTTACTTGAATAAGCTGTTGATTTTGCATGAATTCTGCACACTGTTTCTTAGGCAAATATGCTAATGATTGATGTGTGAAAATTTACTTTATTTTGGGCTTGTCAGACCAACTAACATAGTGATCCAAATCCAGAAAATGATTTCCTTATGCCTAAAGAACCCTAACAATTATAGGCATATTCCAGGGAAGCTGATTACTAATACATCAAACCCTTCTCTATGGATATGATGACTTTGCAGCAATATTTTCAAACAAAATTTATTTTGCAGTTGTCTCTTGGCATTGGTATTCAATCAAGTCCTCATGGCTATATTAGCTGTACCAAGAAACCACTTTAATTAGAATCCTTTCACATGGTCTCTGTGGTAAACACTGTGGACAACACTCTGGGCAATGATGCCAATGGGCAGTGAAGTGGGCAGCGTCAGTGGGCAGTGGCTATCTCAGCAGACAATGGGGAGCAGTGGATGTCTTTTACCTGGACTTTAGCAAGGCTTTTGACAGTCTCCAGTAATATCTTGGGTGCTGAGCTGGATACATGAGAACTGATCAGGGCAATGAAAAGATGGATCGAAACTTGGCTGGACCACAGGACTCAAGAAAGAGCATGCAGCAGGTCAAAGTTGAACTAACGGTGTTCCTCAGGGGTCACTGCTGGGTCTGATGCTATTTAATGTCTTCATTAAATCTGGACAATCGAATAGGATTTACCTCCACCAAATTCACTGATGACCCAAAATTGGGGGAAGAGTCAATACACTGAAGGGGGATCTCAAAAGGTTGTGGAGAAATGGGTTGACAGAAACTTCATGAGGTTCAACAAAGGCAAATGCAAAGTCCGGCACCTAGTAAGGAATAATGGCCTGCAACAGCACAGGCTGGGTCCAAGTGGCTAGAAGGCAGCTTTGAAGGGAAGGCCTGGGGGTCCTAGTAGATAACAAGTTGGACAGGAGTCTGCAGTGCAGCCTTACAGCCAAGAAGGCCAGCATACTGGCTTTATTAGTAAGAGTGCAGCCAGCAGCTGAGAGGAAGTGATGACTACACCTTGCTCAGCACAGACATGGCAAGACAATGTCTGCAGGGCTGTAGCCAGTTTGGGGCTCCCTACTACAAGGAAGACATGGACACTTTTACAGTGAGGGTGGTGAAACACTGGAACAGATTGCCCAGAGAAGCTATGGATACCCTCTTCCTGTAAGTGTTCAAGTCCAGGTTTGGCTTTTGGCAACTTTCTAGTGGAAGATATCCATGCCCATGGCAGTGGGGTTTGAATTTATGATCTTTAAGGTCCCTTCCAACCCAAACCATTCTATGATTTTATGATTCTATACTGGAGAAAGTTCAGCAACAGCCACCAGGATGCTCAGGGAGCTGGAACACATGGTGTACAAGGACAGGTTGAGAAAGCTGGTTGTTCTTCCTGAAGAAGAAATGGCTAAGAGAGTATCTTACTGCTCTCTGTAACTACCCAGTAAGTGGTTATAGAGAAGATGGAGCCTGACTCTTCTTGGGGGTGCACAACAAAAGGGCAAGAGGTAGTGAATACTAGCTGCAGCAAGATAAATCCTAATTAGGTATAAGAAGAAGAGTTTCACAGCTGAGAAAGATTGAGCACTAGAACTGATGCTCAGAGAGGTTGTAAACTCTCCATACTTGAGCATATTCAAAACCTACCTGGATAAGACCCTGAGTAACCTCATCTCACTTCAAAGCTGACCCTATTTCAAGTAGTGGTATGTACCAGAGACATGAAAGCTCCCTCCCAGCTTATTTTATGTTGAGTTTATGGCGAACACTTGTCGTGAATTTTGCACTTGGAAAAGTACTCTTTTTATCTGTATTTTGGATATTTTTCATGTTGCAGTAAATTCCACCAGCAAGGGATCCAAAGAATGGGAGTTTTGCCAAAAAAAAATGAGTACTGAGACTAATTTGTATCATGACAGTCTGGCTATGAATTTATAATTGTACCACTCTAAAAAATGACTGGTACCATACCTACACGTCTCTGTAGCTGAACATTAATCACCTCCTTCTAGGGTTGAAGACCTTCTGGTGCTCCAATCTACAACTTGTGGTGGATGCAACCTCTCCCCTGTGCTGGCTCTGTGTTTCCAGCCTGCCTGACTGGGCTGAGCAGACCATTGCAACCCCACGCGTGTATAAGGTTGTTCTTCAATGCAATTGTCAAAGAGCCAAACGTACAACCCAAGTGTCTCCCACATTGCATGTGGAGAAGTGTGCAGAGAAATTCCAAGCTGCCCTGAGTTTGAGTCAATGGGAATCGTGCCATCAATATCAATGACAGCAATATTTCACAGTTCCCCACCCTTAGACATGTGCATACAAATCCTAAAGGTAATTCATGAGTTTAAAGGCAACGCTTAGCACAAGAATAAGCTAGGTAAGCAGATTTATGCAAAAATGCTAATTGTTCACAAGCTTTGCCTTTTTCTTATTTGAAATGTGAAGGGAAGGTTGCTTGCAAACTGAATTTGGTAATTTGATGATGAACCTGATTAACCAGAAGCAACCATTTTGATGTCAGTTTGTACATGGAGGAGTATGTTTTGCACTTCACTTGGGCATTTTAGTGGCAGGACATCTATTCTTCTAATTCTCTGGCTGATGTGCTCAATGGAGCATGCATAGAAAAGTCCTCTGAACTGTTCAAGAAGCTTTCTTAAGCCCCCAAAGAGTATTTTAATTTCTGCGTGTGGACAATAAATGTATAAAAAGAATTAAACTTGGGGGTAGCTACGCGTTACAAGATTTTTCAGCATTGCTCTACCCATGTATCTGATTGAATACAAGATGTGTTGCTTGCCATTTCCTGGAATAAAAAAATGAGCTGTTGAGTCTTAATGTGCTATTCCAATTATGGTTATAAAATACTGAATCAAGTCTTTCTTAAAAAAAAAAAGGAAAAAAACCAACAACCCACTTGGAATTAAACAGTTCAACAGAATTAATAATGATTCCAGATGGGCCTGTATTTGGCACTAAGAAGTGTGTGAAAGGAAACATTTTCAACCAGAAGTTTGAATGATTTATAAAAGTCCTTGAAAGATTTTTCACTAGTAAAGATGCCCTTTCAACCTCTGCACATTTGGAGCAAACAAAGGAAGTGACACTCACCGAGTGAAAATCTTGGCATTGGTGAAAAACACACATATGTTCATGGGCAGAAGTGCCTGAAACAGTACAATTAAAAGCCCTGGCAAAGCCAGGTCCTCAACACATGTTCTGTGTCTTATTTTCCTATTAGTAAAAGAGGAAGAGTAGCAGTTCCTCACCTTGAAAAGGTACTGAAAATAGGAAATCTTTTGTGATTGTGGGGTATAGAGATATCACGCTACTGATACCTGTGGCAATATGTTGAGAATAAAAGCAGCTTCTGCTTGCAAGTTAAATCTTCCCTTAGGTCTGGGAGAGACAAGACACTGGGACAAAAAGAGAGAGGTCCATGTGTGCCAACAATTATTTTAGTGTCTAGTGTTGGGAAGACTTGAGACTACTGGAAATGGCAGAAGGCAGAGTTATAATCTTTTACCCCAAAGCGAGCATTTCCTTACTCCACTGACTAATTGTCTCCCTTGTCCACAGCACCCTTGTTATAACCACAAAGTATTTAGTAGACATTTAGCTTTCTTAAAGGCAAGTCAGCAGCTGGAGTTAGGAAAAGAGTTCGCATCATGTGGTCAATCAACCTCTTTACTGGTCACCAATGATTCATGGATTATATTAAACGGAGGAACAAGGAAACCGATTACACACACTTCATGTGTTACATTAAATCAATTATTAATAGACAGCTCAGCATCCAGTTGCCTTGTACTCTGTTACCAACTTGTGAGAATGATGAGCAGCAAAGCAGAAGCTAATAGACTGCCCTAAAACACTTTTTTTACCAATTATGGTTTTAGCCCAGTGTCAGTTAATGGAAATTACTGAATTTCGCATCCTGCCTCTTCTGTGATTTACAGCCCGTTCCTTGATCAAGACTTTAGGGAGGATGTCTTTTGCAGGGGGAGTGGAAGTGACAACATATGGCTTCTGTCTCCTATTACATCCATTTGTAACCTGCAGATTTATTTTCTTTTTTCCCTACAAAGCCCGAGAGACCCCCTGGTGCAGCTAGCTCCCAAATGCCACAGAACCTTTCTCCTTGCCAAACTCCCCCCTTTTATTCCAACATCCCTTCCCTTTATTCTACCACCATAATACTTTCTGCCTGCTAATGTCGCAGTCTCTCTTTGTTCATAAAACTGCCCAATTATTCATAATTTCTGGGCCCAGGTTCAACAAGTCTGTTTGGAGATGATAGTTGCTCTGCATACACAACTTCCTTTCATATTGGTGGTTCTGAGGCTTAAATCAGGTCCCCGAGAGCTCATTCTTTTTAATGAATAAATCAAATTCTTATTTATGTGCTCTAAAATGCTAAAAAATGGTTCCACAGGCAAATAAGTAGATTCCAGCACTTCCTAGAACCATCATGTGTTGACAGGCATGTAGCTTTATCCTGTAAGTGTCATGATCCTTGTTATAATCTAAAGGCAAATGCAGCATGATTAGGAATTTCATTCATTAATTGTAATTATTGAAAATAACCAAGAGTGAGATCTTAATGCTTCATTTTTAATTCCATCTTAGTGTATAAGTGGTATATCTCTACCTTCTACTAATTGTAAATTTAAGAAACGTCAAAATTGCTGCCTTTTGCTTTCTGAATTTTCCAGGACTTAAGTTTTTCCCCTTGACTGTTGCATGACTTTGGAATAAAAATCGTTGCAGCCTGCATGTTGGACCTGAAAGGGGTCCTTTTTTGTCTGTGTACACTGAGGCAGGTTCTGATACCTCACATACCCCACAGCACCTTGATCTTCAGGTTGTGCTCACTGTTCTCTTCTGCCTTGGGAGCTGTGGCCACAGACACCACTTCCCCTTCACCCTTACCATGAATTTACCCCCTTTAGAAGGGTTTACAAGGTTGCTCTATTCCTTCTCATTCTTCCTTGGTTTGTGCTCTTTTGCAAAAGAGGTTTGTAGCAAATCCGATCATGGGCTTTTTTTTTCTCTCTGCCTTCTTCAGTAGCCTCTGTGAAGTGTATAGTGTTGTCCATAGCTCTGTAACTTTTCCATTTGTGGAGCATTTTTAGATGAATCTGACTTTCTAGTGTTCAATCCAAAACTCACCCATGTGAATGGAAAAATTCCTAATTCCCTCAGTTTCTGGGCCTCATAAACTCAGCTTGTTTCTCCAAAGCTTTGCGCCTTTTGTATAATTATTTATAGCTTTGTAAAGTTGGGAGAAGTTTTTATAAATGTTGCCTAAATGGAATATCAGGGTTTCACACCCCCTCTGCATAGCTGTAAATGAGCTAGAAAACCCAGAAAATCTGTTGCGCTGAATAAAATATTGTTAATGATTTGAAGTTCATGTTGAGCAGGCAGAGCAAAGCACCAACAACTCTGCCTAGGAAATGTAGGGAGAAAAGCCAAACCTCATAAACATTTCCTTTCAAGGAAAATAGGGTTTGAAACAATGTAAATAAAGATATTACCAAAACCATGTTTTTCTTCTAGGAAAGGACCATCCAGGATGGAGGCTTTTTTCCATTTAGGAAATAATGAAGCCTGTGAAAAAGCTATCAAAATCTATCAGAAGCAAAGCAAACTGGGCAAGGGTAGGAACAATCAAATGAAAATTAACCTTTTCTTTTAGAATTGTAGGAGCTGTCTGTGAAATATTTTGTGTTTTAAAGGTCTCAGTATTCTGACAAAAGATCAGTATCAGCAGAGAAATTTCAACCTGTGCTTTTTTACATGCTTGGCGGAAATGGCAGATGCTAACGCTAACTTGTATTTACAAAAAGCCCTAGATTCAAATGAACCACTTGGAAAAACACAACCTTGCTGTTCTCCCTTGCTCAGAGAAAAAAACCTTCCTGCCTCCTTCCTGACCGAGCCCATGGTAAAGCTACAAGTTGAGACTTGAATCCTGCAAGACCCTATGGCAGGCTGGATTGTTTTTTGCTTACTGGCATCTATGTTGCAGGGTTATAACACAAGCCTCAGGTCTGCATGTGCACAGTGTTATTTCATTTTCAGGATCTATACTTTTCAACACCTTTCAGCGAGAGAGGCATTTATCTGTTCCCTACTGACTGGGAAAGGAAAAGGCAATTCCCAGCCTGTGCCTTGGCTATGGTCTCTATTGAATATGCAGTGGCTGGACCCCAGGAAGGAGATATTAAAATGAGGAGAGGGGCTTTAATGTAGATCCTGGACCCTTAAATAACTACCTGGGCATGCAGGCACAGAATGGTTTAAAGGAAAAACTGCAAGCCCAAACTGATTCTTTATTGATACAATTTTTCTTCTTAAAAAATGCAGATTTGCAGCAGGACCACGTGTCTGATGTGCCGGAAAAGGGCGTTTGAATGAACTGGCAGATTATAAAACCCACTAGAAAAATGAAGCTCACTTCTGCTTTCCTAGTTGCCTAGGTGATTAACATGAGATAAATACAGTTCTTCCTATGTTAGTCTTAAATTGTTAAGACAAAGAGTTTTTTTGACTTTGTGTTGCAAGATGCGAAGGTGTTTCAACAGCCAGATTTCACAAGAACTGGGCCCTCCTCCTTTCCCTTTGCTTGCATCGCATTTCTGCTGTGAAGGTCACCTTATAGTCCCTCGCTGAGCACCCTCCAAACTGTCTTAGGGCCAGAAGGGGGGAACTGTCCCTGGGGGCAACTGAGTTCAGCAAGGCACACCCTATATGTAAAGCTCCCACTAGTTAAAAATACCAAGTCATATATAATTATCTTCAGTGCCGTTAACACCCCGTAAGCATTAAAACAGCAAAAGGTGGTTGTCTGTGAGAAAGAGCAGATTGCTGGGCTGGAAATCAGAATACCAGGCTTCCGCCTCTGGCATCATCACCAACTGCAACCCTGAGCTAGTTAACTCATTTCTAATCCCCCCCCTGTTTTTTCCTCCATGGTCTCTATTTGTAGAGTAAGTCCTTTGTGACAGGGATCTTCTCTCGCTATGTGTTTGTACAGTGCACAACACAATAGCTCCCAAATACAGAACCTTCAGATGAGATTTCTGATAGAGAAATCTTCATGCGTAATGGCTTCAGAAAATCTGGTTCTGCTGCGTGTTTCCCTCCTCCTCTCCGAGGATCTCAGGTTGTTCCTAAGTGAGCATCAACATGAGACAGGGAAATGCTGATGCCCTTCTTCAACAGATCAGGAAAGAGAAGTACAAAAATGTGGGATGCATTTCTCCAGCTTACATAGCAAATAGACTATTTTTTTTCCCCTCTCCCCCAATTCAGTAATACAAAGAGACAAAGCATTTCTAAAAACAAAAAATTCCAAGCATCTTCAAGTTTTTACCTCCTGCTTCCTCATCCTCTCCCCAAGCTGGCAGAAGCTGCCACATACGCAAGTATGTGCTTCCTTTAATATCTTCACCTTCCCCCATGATTCTCTGCTGACCTCTGAAAACTCCAGGGATTACTGCAGCAAATCTCTGCCAGGCAAAAAGGTCTCTTCTTTACAGAGGCAGCTACTGAACATGTGTGTCATGCCTAATCCATACTAAGGTTATAAACACCTGCACCCACCAAGCCCTATTAACCCACAAATTATGCATTTTTCAGCAAGACTTGAACATCCACACATTGATAGTAATATGATTTTTTATTTTTTTTTTAATTTTGCATGTTTTGAGATGGGAAGCAAAAGGAACATCATCACCCTTCATTTAACCTCGCAGCTCCATGGTGAACAAGACAAATGAGAATAGCATCTGTTTTAAAGACGAGCAAATTAAGGTAAGGGATTAGAGTGCAGTTTGTCTGGCTTCTACAGAATTCAGAGGTGAGGCTGGAGGGATGGAGCTGGAGGTGCTTGGGCCAGAGCACCTATCACCCCAGCTCTATCTGGGAGGGAAAACCATTCTCCTTTGGGCCAAAATCTTCCCGTTACCCCGCCCAGCCAAGAGCTGCCTGTTCCATTTTGCACATTGTACATGAATTTGGAGTTGCTTCAAAAAGGAAATATTAAAAAAAAAAAAAAAAAAGAAGTTATTTCAGACACGTTTCCTTGGTTGTTGTTTGTTTTTGATGTTTTCAGCTGAAGCCAAATGGCAGGGAGCAAGGCAGGCCTGGCTGCAGAGAGCTGTTTCCCTGGCTGGCAGGGACACCTAGTGGGTAGGGCAATGTGTGCTGGGAAAAAACACTTGACTTCCCACCAAGGGCAGTATTTCATCATCTGAGTCACGCTCCTGCCTAATTGAGGCTCATGTTATCCTTCGGAATTAATGCGGAGCTGGGAGGAGTTTACAGCCTAAGCTCCTTCAAGGAACAGCGACTGCAAGGTGAGGAGGTGATCTGAGAAGCATCACCTGAGCTGGAAATGCTGCCAGCCTGGCTTTTGTGAGATTCATTCTTCTGAAGACTGTTACAGTCATAATAACACCTACACTGGCTATATGTGAGGGCTGATTCGGTGGTGGCATGATTCATCTCTGTCTGGATTTCATGGGGTACTGCGCTGGGGACACTTCGGTTGTACTGCAGACACCTACCAAATGACATTTACTCCTGCTCTCAGTGGGATGGCTTCCACAGAAAAATCAGCAGGCAGTTTAAAAAGTAAAGGGAAGGCAGTGTGACCGTCCACCCCCTCAAAACCAGCAGGGCTGCTTGGTGTCAGGGCTAGACCCAAATCCATCCTGCCTCCTCATTGCTCACAGTACGAGCTGGGCTTTGCTGACCCTGTCCCTCAAGCTGTTTCCCAGATTGTCTTCTTGATTACCTTCCCTTAGCACAGGTTTTTGTGGGAAGAGGTTGTTGACTAATTTCTCTGTTTCCATCCTGGGGCTATGGACAACTTTTTTCCTGGCCTCTTCCCAAGCACCTGTTGGAGAGAGCTGTCATGCGAATGCTACGTTCCAGATCAATAGCGTCCCTAAAATCCTCCAGCCTGTGCCAGAAACTGAGATGTTACATGTGAGAGATTTCAGGCAGGGAAAACCCAAGCTCTTTTATAAGTATGTGGCTTTTGTTTGTTTGTTTCAGATGCTTTTCTTCTGCTAACTACAAAATCCAGAGGCTGGGAAGGAGCATCCTCCCACTACCACTCTGGGGATGTAGGTCCCAAAGAGGTTCTTACACTGAAAAATAGAAGATGAATTGCAGCTGTGAATCAGAAACAGATCACCTACATAGCAGGAAGCAATTCTGCTCTAGACATTTTGAAATCATCTTCTTCTGATCTAGTTATGTGCTAGCAGTAAAACTGACACAGTTCTGGTTATGAAGATGATAATCTTTTTTTTTTTTTCACTTTTTACCAGAAATTCTATCCTAGGATTAATAGACACTTGCATCATTTCTGTCCTACGTGCTATATTAAGGAGCATCTACATCATCAGCAAATATTTTTGTTGTGTTGATACTGCACACAAAGTCAAATACAAAGGTACTGAGCTTTTTTTTTTTCCCCGATTTCTCAACATAAATTGAGTGGCTTATTCCTCATCAGTTCCTTCATTAAAGGAGACTTAATTCTCATTTAATGAAATTAATACATTTGAAGGAGGGGTAAAAATTGCTTCTTTCTGACATAGCTGCATTGATACAGTTTTGTAGCAGGACACACATATCCGTATTCTAAATGCTGATGACAGGAAGAAATAGTAGATGATATATTTAAGAAGACTTTTGGCACTAGTAACCTGAATTCTTACATGTAAGCCAGCAAAATGCAGTTCATGCAAAATTATGATTATTAGTGTGTATACAAATAGATGAAAAAACTCTCTAAGTATTATTGCCAATGACTCAATGTCAAACTGGAAATAAATTTCAAGAGAGTATTCCGAGCAGATGTGCAGAGATCTTCAGGACTGATTTTAGTCAATATTTTTATTAGTGATTTGGAGGATAAATATAGAGTACACTTATAAAATTTGCTCAGTTTGGCAGGCAGGATCAGAATGCAAAATGATAAATTGAAGAGACGGTCTCAGATCAACAAGATGAAGTTCACTAATGACAAGTATGAAGTGCTACACTGCAGAGGGAGATATCAAATGCATAAATCTGAAATGGGAAATAATCAGCTCAGCATCAATATGAGAAAATGATCTTGTGTGTATAGTGGTTCATAAATTAAATATGACTCAACAGTGTGATCGTGCTGCAAAAATTGCTAATCCCACCTGGAGTTCTGTTAATAAAAGTGCTGTGTGTGGAAGAGGGAGGATTGTCCAGACATCAGGCTGGATGCCTGCAGCTCCTTAATTACAACCTGGGCACCCAAGTGGATCATGCTGCCCATCATCTTCCAGACCTTCCTTTTCCCCCCTCTCCAGGCCCTTTCCCCAGCCACGGCCATTCTTTGCTCTGTGAAGAATCCTTGTCCTCTTTTTTCAGAAAACACTGCCCGTACTCCTGCTGCCTCACATCATTCCTCCTCATGGAAAAAAATGTCTGGTGACACCAGAAGAGGTCTCCATATAGATCCTATAGGCACACAGGATTCCATATAGGGGACATGCACTGCTCAGAGGGAGTTACTGGGCACTCTGCCCAGGAGGACTCATGCTTCTGCAGATGTAGTGGCTCCTGGCAGCTTCGTTCTGAACCAAGAAGTACCACACAAGCTCAGCCCAAGTGTGTCACTCGCAGATGCAGCTCAGAGGAATAAATACTTAAAAGAAAGGTGGAGACAATGCCCTGAGAATGACCACTGTCCCAGGCAAGAGAAGGACATGGAGGGAAATAATTACATTTTGTTGCCTCATTTTTTAATCACAATGAAATTTTGGAAGGTTTTTCTGGTGGCTTTTGGTTTCTTTTCTTTTTTGTTTTGTTTTGTTGGTTTATTTTTAAATCATCCAGGATTTAATACTGCACAGAACCATCTCCATTGCACTGTGTGATGACCAAGGGGGCCAGCCAAGAGCTGTAACCACTGACCTGGCCACAGCAGGTGACATACTGAGATGGAAAGTCCTCCTTTCATCACCTTTATAGACATAATGACAGGGAGGGTCAGCCATATATTCAATATCTAATACATATTATATCGAATATATGTTTCAGAAATCATAAGCGGGTCACCTAAAGCCTGTGGGGGTTTGGGTGATTGCCTACCACTAGATGGCAAACTTTAATTTTTAAATTCTGGACCTGCCTGCCCAGAGCCCTGTCCTGCCAGGGTCGGGGGTTCAGGCCCAGGGCCATGAACACCATGAGCTTTCCACCTGTCCCGCTTCTTCTCAGACACCGACCGCCCAAAAATTTCTGTGGAAGTACCACTCACACACACAAAATAGCCACGAGATGCTCCCCCAGGTGCCACTTTCCCCAAAGCAGGGAACCAGTAGCTCACCTGTGTTTTTTTCCTGTGTGGAGGCTCCCGGTAATGGCCTGAGCAAGGCCATGGTGGATGGAGACCCAGGTGGTTGTTCAGTCAGGCTTGGGTGAGGAAGGGGTAGGATGGGGTTCTGCTGGGTAGGGCTGATTGGCAGCTAGACACTCTCCAAAGAGCCACTGCCCTTTCTCCTCCAGTCCTGGATTTTCTCCTTCTCTTGACCAGGTGCCGGGGTTGGGTGTGCTGGAGAATAGAGGTGCTTTTCAAGGCTCTAGACATTGTATAGGGTGGGAAAAAGGTTTTTCTGCTCTTCTCTCCCTGATGATTATCTCGGAAAGCATTAAGAGGTAAGCTAAGAAAGAGGTTCTACTGAACACAGTCTCTCCAGATCTTTATCGATCCCTCAGGAAATGGGCACAAACTGCAAATCAGAGTGGTGCCAACATCACAGGCAACCTCAGGTCTTACCAGTCCTTGCTGTATTGTGAGAAGTACTATTAGCACATAAATTTTAGCACATGTAGTGCTAAATAACACATAAAATTAGCACGTATATTTTACAAAGCTCTAATAATATTGCCTAAATTGATCTTCATTTTCTTATGAACTTAATGCATTTTCCCTGTCAGCCATGCATGTTGTCTTATTTTAGTCAGAAAATTTATCTCAGTGTGAAGAGGTATCTCGATGGATACTGGGAAACTCAACCCCAAGTCTGAGATATATGCTTCTCTGTATAGAAACGAACTGTTAGGTCATGTCTCTCATACCACAGGTCTTAGACCAAGAGCTGACCTTATGAACAACTAACATGGGGACTGCAAGATATTTCAATGGGATAAGTCACATTTACTTCACAAATACAGTCAACAATTGTGTGTAGCACTACCAGGAAGAGCATTTCTCCACCATAGCAGATAATGCTTTTGTGGCAAAGCATGGTGGTTAACATGGCAACTTCTGCAAATCCTTGTGGGGCTTTCTTTGCATCTGCCATTAGTGGCAATCCATTTATATCTTATTTACCAAGTCATTCAATACTCTGCAGTTGTCCTCTACACATTGAACCTCTTGCAGAATTTTGCAATGTATTATGCAAAATAGAGCCTGCTTTTACTGATTAGTTGTCTTTTAAATTGTATGGAATGAATGCCATGTGAGAAGATGTATTTTCATCTTCTATAATTCAATTATTTTTCAGTTGTCTGGTCCTACATCCAGTGTCATTAGCAGAAAGCAAAATCAGAGACATTCCTCCCAGCTGACAAAGAGCTGGCTCCTCACCACACTTCAGAGCCTTCATTTTGGAGCCCAAACTTCCCAGTGGGCAAGGATCTCCATGGGCTCTGCACAGGTGGGTTCATCACCTCATTTCAAAGTAATCTCCTGAAATAAGTCTTTACCAACACAAATCATATTTCCTGACTAGAATATAGGTGTTACAGGAAAGTGAGGGATTCAAAATCCCCTGGGGTTGAAGAAAGGACTTCTGCCTCCAGGCCTTTTGGTGAAGCCCTTCCCCTGAGGCATGGGCTGGTACAACACATTCAGAAGAAGGCCCCTGTCTCCTATTTGCTTTCTATGGGATTGAGATACGTGGTTCCTCTAGTTTTTTTGCAAACGGCTGCCCAGACTCATGCTTCCCAGGGCTTGATTTAAATGTCAGATCACCAATAACATAGACGAACTAAGCCCATATACCTCCTTTCTCCTCCCTCATCTTGGGAACGGTAAGCTCCATCCTGTTTTTTTTTTTTTTCTCTNTTTTTTTCTCTCTTTTCCTGGCATTCTTCCAGGACTGGGCAGAGATGTGTGATACCAGTGATACTTCTCATTAAGATGGAAATTTAGTTTTAAATAACAGACTCAAAGCTAAGGCAAGTAATGAAGCATTTTCAAAAGTCTTGTTTCCCTGGTGGACTCTTGTATTGGTATCTTTCAGTAACAAGAATCACAGGGAGGTGAAAAGACTGACTGAGGTTCAAACAACAAACATGTAACACATTTTTACTTATTACTTCCTACAGGCATAGGCTGAAAACTGTAAGGAAGGATTTAGTATCAAAATGTATGTTCATTTTTAACAGAGGAGTGTTGGCTTTGGAAAGAGTAAGGCTTTGGTTTCAGTGTGAGGAAAGCATCAAATAATATCACAAGGGCAGGGATTTGTTTTGTTTTGTTTTAATACCATGTCATTCAGCACTTAACTGTAGTCAGGATGAGCATGAAGGAGTCACACCTGCTACCTGCAGTAGCCCAAGACCTGTATCAACCTAGGACACAATACTCATACCCTTTATCACTGAGGAAAAAAAAATATCTTCAGGGTGTTATTAACACTCTAACATCAAAAAAGCATTCACGGTGTGAGGGAGGGAAGTCCCGTGTAAGGGGTGAGCATTCCCACCCACTCAGTCAAGATCTTGCCAACACGATGGACGTGCCCTGTGGCTCTGAGTGATCAAAAATATCAGGGAGAGATAAGTATTTCAGGCTATCTTTTTATGTATAAGGAAGGAAAAAAAGATCACAAACCACTTTTGAAAATGTCCTTTCCTTTCCTAGTTACCTATGATCATCTTCTGTGCAAGGAAAAGACAGGTGAAATATCATCTGTCCATTAGACACTGCAACCTTAAAGAGTGTAGCTTGAGCAATGAAAAAGTATCCAGGAAAGGACTGGACCATGTTGTATAAGCAGCTGGATATCTATCAGCTCATTCATTATTGCTGAAAGGTACTAGTTGAGAAGGACAGAGTGGCTCATGGGGCTGGCTCTGCTGCCTGGACCAGCGGTCAGAGAAAGTCACTGTTGTTTCTTAGTGATTTCGTAGCTTTTGTGAGGTGTAATCATCACAAGCTACTTCCCACTAGCTAAGTCCCTGGGAGGTAAAAATCTGCCACCAGCGGCACTGAGTGATGCGTTGGCCAAGGGCAGGCGTGGCTCAGATTAAAGTGGTTTTCCCAAGTAATGCTTGTTCCACCATCTTACAGCTGAAAAATGCATCCAGCCTGTGGAAGGAGGACCCAGGATGCTTCAAATGACACTCCCTGGATTTTGGGACATGCAGTGGCAATCCAGCACACTTTCCCCTGTTTAACTGTGGGGTTTCATAGAATCATAGAATTGTCAGGATTGGAAGGGACCTTAAAGATCATCTAGCTCCAACCTCCCTGCCATATGCAGGGGCACCTCCCACTAGATCAGGTTGCTCAGAGCCCCGTCCAGCCTGGCCTTCAAAATTTCCAGGGATGGGGCTTCCACCATCTCTCTGGGCAACCTGTTCCAGTGTCTCACCACCCTCATGGTGAAGAACT
Source organism: Brachypteracias leptosomus (assembly GCA_013401335.1). Lineage (NCBI taxonomy): Eukaryota > Metazoa > Chordata > Aves > Coraciiformes > Brachypteraciidae > Brachypteracias > Brachypteracias leptosomus. The sequence goes on from VYZX01021810.1 coordinate 64,422, forward strand.
TCTTCCTAACGTCTAATCCAAATCTACCCAGCTCTAGTTTTGAGCCATTCCCCCTAGTCCTACCACTACCCGACATCCTAAAAAGTCCCTCCCCAGCTTTCTTGTAGGCCCCCTGAAGATACTGGAAGGCCACAATAAGGTCCCCTTGGAGCCTTCTCTTCTCCAGACTGAACAATCCCAACTCTCTCAGTCTATCCTCGTTTGAGGGATGACTTTATCTTTCATCTTATCTTCCCAACAATACCACTTGCAGTGGTCTGTAGCGAGGCCCCTGAGTGCTAGAACAACATGACCAGTGGTACAGCACCTCCAGCTAAAGCTCTGCCAGCTTGCTGTACATGGCACATGCCTCTCTTCATGCTGCCCACCAAATGTTTTGGCATACCTGCTTGTTATATGTCATATTAGATCCAGGCCCCCAGCCAAACTCTGTAGCTCAGACCCAGCTCTTGCTGAACCCGACATGGGGTAAAAAATTGTTGAAAACAAGACTGGCATTCCCTTGACTTGGCCTCCATCAACATTGTTAATTAACAGCTATCAACTCTTGCGTATGTGGGGCCATTAGCAACATTGACTGAACGAGTCCATTGAACCTTAAGGTAAGGCTATCCAGATCTTTCATTTCTTAATTAACTTCTATGGTTGGCCTCAGCAGGTATCATTTAGTAGTGCTCAATTAAACGTTTGCAATTGTAGCTTGACAGAAGTTTTGAGTTCAAAATGATATTGTTTGTTATTTTTTCCTCGGGTTGCTAAATAAGAACAATTTTATTTTGTGTTATGGTACAGCCCAGTTGCCTGTTGCCCTACATATTATGCAAATGAATACCTAGCATAATATAAACCCAGACATATTAAAAAAAAATTAATGAGTACTGGATGGAGAAAAGGGGAATAATTCTTTGAAATTTTCAATTTTATTTTTTTCCCTTACTCAGAACAAAGAAATGTTTCAAGTTGCAAAATGTTTCATGAAAGGGATTTAGTTTTTCCATGTGTTCTTCCTGACACATCTTAGAGATGTTTTCATTTTCATTAACTATTTAATATCACAGTCCTGAGATGGTGGGGAAAAAAAAAAAAGAAATCAAAACAGTAATATTGGTTATTGTTTCTTAAAGGGCTGTGTTAGCATTCCAACCATTCCCTTTACTCAGCAGAGTAGTAAATGAAATGAACTTTGAATGAAGACCTAGTTTTATGAAAACCGTTAATTGCTGATGCAAAAGGTGCATGGGATTTAGACTTAGCCAAGAAGGCAATAAAAATCCTTTACAATTCATTTTTAATTTTTAACTGTATACTTCCCCATCATAAGACTGTAAAAATGCAACATCCTTAATTGTTTTTCCATGTCCTGGGTTAAGTACAATGTATTGCATTTAAGAAAAAGAAAAGCTTTTTTTTTTTCAATAATACTGCTTAATTCCCCCTCCACCCCTCAGTTAATAGTCATATGTAGAGCACAGAACAGGGAAGGTCTGTTTTTGATCTCAGACTGGTATAAACTGGGAGTTAATCCATGGAATTAGTTGTGTGACAATGTGAGAAAATGGCTGGGAGATCAGAGTTAAGGCTTCTGTTTCTAGGAATGCTCATTGAAAAGCAGATAGCTATCTATTTTCCTGGAGAGATGCTTCAGAGCCTTTCATGTGCCTATTTTGATAATTCTCTTTAAATACACTCAAGTCAAAAAGAAAAGTTGGAAAAAAAAAAAGATGTTTCTAATTCTAGTTGTTTCAAGCGATATCTCAAGGTTGAGTACAAAACAAACCATACGTAAATAGTAGAAAACAGTCCGCATCTTGTTGCCATGACAATGCCCTACTTATAGCACATTAAGCTGATTCATGTCTTTTCTCACCTCACTGTTAATAAATTATGGTGGCTGATGAGAATTAAGCCAGCTGGAAGAACTAGTGAATGTAAGCAGCAAATTAATTTGCCACTTAATCGTGGTATTCTTCAGGGGAATTACCCTCTACATAGCGAATAATATCTTACTGTATGTAAAATGGTAGGAATGGGTTGAAATAGCTAATCTTTGTTTTCTTTGTAATATTGATGTACCACAGCTTATTGCTCTACCAGCAAGAGCTGGCACAGCCCTACTCTTGCTGTAGGCAGCAGCAGTGACTTCAGTTGGTAGTAGACAAGTGTTGCATAGGCTCCTCCACTCCATCAGTGAAGATTACAGGAATAAATCCTTAAAACACTGATTCATCAAATCTGAGTCATGTTTTGTCATTTAAAGTGTGGGACATTTGGCCCACAGCTGCTCAAGCTCACCTGAGATCCAGAACCGCTATGTTAAACTGATGTACCATGTAGAGTTACAATAGGTACCATCATTACTCAGCTGGTGTGTCCATAGGGTTTATGCAGGTCACAGTGCAAGTGTTTGAGTGAAAGTGGGTATTTGTGATAAGAATTTAGGCTTCTTAATTAATGTATACTCAAGGTGGAAAAGATTTTCTCCTTTTCTGTGGAGAGAGATTCGACGACAGTAATGGTAGAATTGAATAAACACTGTATAGCTCATGATAGCAGCCTTTAACAGAAATCAGCCATACTTTAGGCAAACCTTTGTCTCTATACTCACTTGAAGTCAATAAACTCTTAACAGCTGGAGCTGAAGATCTGTATTGGAGGACTTTCTGAGTAATAAGTATATGGCCCTTGAAAAATAGCAAATGCTTGCTCTTGGGACGTGAAATCTGAGAGATGCTAACTGAATTCTACTTATAAATCTTCTGTGATCTTCAAGTATTTGCTCAAGTGCAGGAGTTTGATTGCTTTCCCTGTATTTTTCCTTTGATGACTTTTTGCATTCTTCTTGAATGGTTTCACTTCTCTCTCAGCTATAAATCAAATGCAAATTTTATTTGGTGTTGCACTTTGGTTTGAGTTAACTGAAGACACATTGAGTTAACTAAAAACACATTACCTGATCAGGATCACCTGAGGAAGCCAAATTAAACAGTCTCTCACTTTCTCTCTTGGTTAAGCTAAGACTTCCTCCTTTTGATTCCTAATTTCATTCATTTCTTTCAATGACATGAAAAATCACTGTGGGTTGGCACCCGCTCAGATATCAAAATACTGTTGAAAGAAACTTCCATTTTGTCAGAAGTTTCCAACAGGCAATGGTATATTGTTCCGAATTTAAGGATATTTGCAAACTTTCCAACAATTCTTATTGTTCTGGATATGCCTTCAGTAACAGCTGAATAATATAACGATAATGAACAAGCTTTTCACATCCAGACTTAACAGCAACTCAACAGATCCATGGCTTCCATTGGTTATGAGAGCTACAACACTCATTTTCCTTCTCATTATAGCAGGTGTACCACCTACAAACACTGGGTAGAACTTACAGCTGCATGTTGGTTTTATGAAATATATGTCATAAAGACACTTTGAAAATTGTTTTGGAGTTTGAAACTATTAATAGCAAACAGCTCCTAAGAAACTTCACAATTATTCTCTTATGCTACAGACAGGAGTGAGGAACTGAGTAAAGCCTTCAGTGTCGTAACTCCCTTCTAGTTCTCTGGAAAATGCAAGAAAGTTTCTCATATTCTCCTGAAGCTACTCTTGGAAGTGTCTTGGGCATGGCATTGTCATCTCAGGCACACTGAATCCAGAATTCTCACTGGATATGAAATGTTTATGATCCTCAACTTGCAACTGTAATGAACTCATTAAATGGCTTTCTCTGAAAGCAGCTTCCAGGGTTATCACAGAGTTGCCTCGGTGTTTTCCTTTTGATGGTTCCACAAATGTAGACTCATTTCCAAGTGACACTTTCTACTCTCCCACAGGTTTGCAAAGGTGCCCTCTGCCCTGAGGTGAGGTATCAGGTTTGGTTCCCATCTTTATTGCTGAGCATTTCTCTTCTGCAGAGGAAAGTGAGGGAACAGATAGGGAGCAGGAATTTGCCCTGCAGGAGCCCTGGTCGGTCTGGAATACCTCGTCCTGCATACCTAGTGTCCACATGGGAAGGTCATCACTGTGTATTCCACTTTTCCTGCTCTTTGTCAGTCCCTTCCAGTTTCGCAGTCTTCTTTAGCAAGGCTCAGCCAAGAGGATGCCAAACATACCTACTCCTGACACTTCTCCACTACATTAATTAGGACTGGGAGGGAAGAAAGAGAGGTACTGCAGACGTAGCACTTCTCAGTGAATTGATCCTTGGGGTGCATATTTACACCACCAACAACTCTCAGAAACAGAATCTCCCCTGCTTTATAAGTACCCACACATACATGCAGACTGGGACATGAACGAAGGTCACTTAATCTCTGGTTTTTCATCCATAGATTTCTGAGAGATCCACTGGATTATGCTGGGGACCTGAAGAGGTGATTCCCCCTCAAAATTTACTTTTCATCATCAAATAATAGCCTTGCTTTGTTTTGGGCCGGAGCATTGGCAGTCTGCTACTGCACAGCACAGCTGGAGAGCCGGAGCATGCAGCTGCGGTGCTCTATGGAGCTGACAGCTCCATGGGGATAGATCCTGCCAGCATCAATAGGCTTGGCCTCTTAGTGTCTAGACTCTCCTACCCATCCTTTCACAGCAGGAAAATAGCCTAAATGATTATATGGATTTAGCAATTCAAAAGCGTGTCTGCACGCCTCATCCCAAGGCTTTTGAGCTCTGAGGAAGACGCATGCACACGTTGGGAACTCGGCCTTTATTCTGTGTTCTGCAATTCTAAACTCTGTCTTCTTCAATTTCTGTAATGCTCTGTGCCCATCGGCTCCACAACAGCATTAATGTTTCTTTCCTTTTATTCCACGCCAACAGACTGGATCCTTGTGAAGAGGATGGACTGTTCTAAAATGCCTTTTTCTATCTTTATTGGACCAGATCTGGGGACAGCTGAGAGATCTCACCCACTGGATCAAGAAGTATCAGCAGCTTTAAGTCCACAAAGCTGAAATTCCTAGATGCCTTGTAATTTCAAGGCATAATACAAAATTTTATACTGAAGATTTCTACCTAAGGTGAATTTATTCCAATTATTCTGGTTGCCTACTCTGAATTATGGAAAAATTAACACATGTGAGTGCTGTAGGAATGTTTCTGAAAATTGCAAGAACCTCCACCCTGCCCTGCCAGAGCATCAGCTGCTGCACCCTGGCTTTAAGTCTCTCTCCTCCAGTGCAGCTGAGCAGATTTTTATCAGTTAACTGAACCTCCTGTGCAACTTGGTGTGTACAGAGGCCTATGGAATTCAGGAGCTGTAGCTAAAGAAAGGTGGTGAAGCCATTTCCATGCCTTTTTTGGATTGTTTTCTCTATTCAAAAAATGCAAGTAAGAGGAGATTTGCTTACTTCTAAAGCAGATCCTGGGTAGCTCCCAAGAAAGAGGATGTGTCAGCAAATGTCTGTGCAGTTTCTGCTGGAGCCTTATTATGGTGGGGTGGAAAAAGCTATGGCAGAGAGGACTTTATAATGTGAATGGTTGGGTTTCAGAACAGATATTTCCTTCTGCATGTGCTGAAAAAAACTCAAATCCAAACCAACCCATGTATGTCCCATGTATGTGAAGTATCACAGCCATCAAAATCCACCATTACCTCCCTGCCTTCACCAGGGATGGTGTTTATCTGAATTAAGATATGTCCCACTTAATCTTGCATGTCTGGGAAGTTTTTCCTACTCTCCTGCAAGCTCTTGTCTGCACGTGTCTCTGAAAGTGGGAGGCATTGGGCTGAGAGTCTTTATAGATCAGCTTGCAATCTTCTCCGTCTGTTTCAGTAAATAGTAGACGGAAATCATGAAAGGCAAAGCAAAAAAAATCTATGTATTCAGTTGAATGACACTTAACACAAGGATTTCTGACTTATCATAGAGGCTTATTCTAAAAAGCACTTTATAGATAAAAGCTTTTTTTTTTCCTCCCTGGGTTATTCTAGTTCATCTTCATGATAATGATTCTCTCTTTCAGTTCCCATTTTATGTATTGCTATTTTAAATTAAAATGAAACAGTTTTGTACTTTAACATTGCAGAACCAGATTTACAGCTGCTATGTTTTGGCTTTTCTTCATTTCCTCCAATACAGCTAAATACAGTGATATCAGCTTAGGGTCTGACTTCTTGTGTAGTTTTCTTAAAGGAAATTACATTTAAAAAACCCCACAAAACTGTAAAGCTAAATACAGCAGCAAATTGTTCGTTAGAGGCTTTGTAGACAAGTAACCTGCAACACTCTGTGCTGCTAACACAACTTAAAATTGCCTCTGAGTGGCTGTGTTGTCAAAATAACACAGAAGGAAAACCAGTTTCCAGCCAACTTTTCATATGCAGAAACAGCTGAGCTCAAAATTACCAAACTGAGGTGTTTTCACTCAGTACAAGCAGGGATTTTACCTGAACATGCCAATATCATACACTAGTGTTGGGACATGACTGATAATCATATTCCCTAATTTAAAAAGAATTAGTGTTTCTGATGACTTTTTGTTTCCTAAGATACAGTTTTGGGAGGATTCAGCACCTATTTTTCCTAAGCAGCCTGGTTGAAGTTGATTACTTCAGCACGTAGAATAAGTGTTCTCAATGTTGCCCTAGTTTTGTATGCGTCCCATGTTAGAGGAAGGTGTTGAGTGACTGACAGTGCAGTCACCATATCAACAAGTGTCTGATCTTGCTTCCCAAGAAATAAGTGGATGACTTCTCTTCAGTGGCTACCAACCTCCTGCATTTCCACACTTTGATGTCTTGTTCTTTATGTGTGGTGGAGAACCTCTTACCAGTACAATTTATGATCTCTTTAGAGTTTTGTAGCCTTCATTCTTGCTTATTTACAGTCACATCTCATTTATGGTTTACTTTGTAGAAAGTACCCTAGAGAAGTGTGACATTTCTGATACAGTAAATAAGGGAAGAACCATTACCAGATGATGATCAGCTCCTTGAGGATTGCGAGTCACCACAGAGTTTAGGAGTTTCAGATCCATGGTACTTTGCAATGTTTTTGCCTGGAGATTGCATGACAGTCTTTTTTTTCATCTTGAAAGATTTTTATGCTAAAGGTAGTTGCATCAAGATAGAGGGTCTGGAGAATGTCAAAAGCTGTGTAGAGTGAACTATGGCTTCACATTTTCTTATTCTTTTCCTTTTTTTGAGGGTAGTGGTACCTTTCAACCTGCAGAGCAAGGGAAATGTAACATGAGGCATAATCCAGAGAGTAAGGCCATAGCCAGAATAACTGTAACTAATATGAAGCCTGGCATTTGGCCTCTGGTGAATGACCCTATTCCTTGAGCCTCCTATGGAAGACCCTGCCTGTTGGTGAAGCAGCAGCAGGACTAGGGCCCAGAGGAGGTGCTGGTGAAGCACTGTGCACCAACGGCTTCTTGGCTCTGCTCGTTACTGCTCGTCTCGCTGGAGTTCCCAAATGGGTCAGCCCCAGCGCGGGGCTCGATTTCAATAGCACTGTTACCTAGAAACTAATTCAGTCTCTTCCTTCCACTGCTCACTGACTAAAGGCTTAAGGGTGAAAATTTTGCATGTATTTAAAAAAAAAAAAAAGCACAAGAGAACTGGAAGGGACCCAGCTTGGTTAACATTTCCAGAGCACTGATAGTGCTCTCAAATGGTCTGCAACCTACAAAGGGCTCCAAAATCTCCACTCAAGCAACTGTGGCCACTGCCAGACATTGATAGCCAGTAATTTAAAGTCAGCACTCCCTAATGTGTCCTGCTTGTCCTCTCTTGCAATAAGACCCACACTGAAAGATGAGACCTAAAGTTCTCCTTCGTTGATCTGAATCAGTGGCAGAATACTGTCATTGACTTGCTCCTGTGACAAGAGCTGCACAGTGGCCAACAGCCACGCAACCAAATGCTATTTGCCTTTTTGTTTTTGTCAGCAGTGTTAACTCTTAATGAACATAGTAAAGTGTATATGCTTTCGGTACACACATACCCTTATCTTACTGCTGTGAGGTGAGACAGTATCTCTGTATATGGTGCCTACTGTTATGAGCAATCCTGGCTGTGCTTCAGCTGTTTTGATTGAGAAAGTCAGGATATTGTCTGCTGTCTGGCAGGCAGGTTTGGCTAACAATTGCCCATCTGCTTAGCATTAAGCACGAAGCTTAAACAGAATTTTGAGTAATTAAAGGGACACACTGGCTGCAGGTCAGCAAGCAAAACATTTACGAGGACTTCATCCTACAGACCTAAGGCGTTTGCTGTACTTCTTTCATCTTAAAGGTAGGTTGGTAACAGTAGTGATCATGGTTACCTTAAACAATGCCATTTATACATCTGGTCTGGGGAAGGAGGGACAGCCTTGGTAACTAAAACTACCTAAAAGGAGGTTGTGGTGAGGCTGGTGTTGGTCTCGTCTCCCAAGTAACTAATGACAGGACAAAAGGTAATGGCCTCAAGTGGAGTTTTAGATTTAATATCAGGAAGAAGTTCTTTACTGAAAAGAGTGGTCAGACATTGGAACAGGCTGCCCAGGGAGGTGGTGGAGTCACCATCCCTGGAGGTGTTCTAAAAATGAGTGGATGTGGCACTTCAAGACATGGTGTAGGGGTCAGGGTGATGTTGGACAAAGGTTGGACTTGATCCTAGAGGTCTTTTCCAACCTAAATGATTCTATGAGCTCGAGCACACTCTTCACTGCAATACATTGCTGCTCAGAACTCAAGACAAAACAACCTCTCTCTTAGGATACAGCCTCATAGATGATACTCCACCAGTCCAACATATCTTGTACTTTATAAAGTTACAACAGCTCAGTAAGTACTTTCCATGCCACTGAGCCACTGTTGGCTGTCATGGTGCCCATCATTCCTGGACTCCCACAGTTGCACCACAACGTGCAGGCTGTAGCTGTCCCCTGGCCTGAGCATTTCCACCAGCAATAAGTGAAGTCTGTGGTGATGCTGATGGTCTTTTGGTGTGTTGCAAGTGGGTGATTTTACTTAATTTGGGCATCTGCTAACAGTCATTGCAAGTTCCACTGTTTCAGGAGCCACTTCAGGCCATCCAGAGGAGTGGAACACAGGCACAGTGTGGCTGTCTCTGCAGTGCATCAGTGATGGTGCTGCTGCTTGCACCCACCTGTGTACGTGCTGACACCTCATACATGTGTTGGGTGAAAAGCAGAAGACACAGAAGGTGTGATAGTTTAAGCAGCCTAGATCAGTCTTGGGGCAAGAGGAAGAGTCACAGTGTGTCTTTTGACAGCAATCTGATTTTGTAAGGTGGGATGGAGTCACATGAATGTTTGCAAATTGCTGTTTATTACATCCAGTGGTACAAGGTGTGTGGGGGGGAAGAGTTGTATTTCTGATAACCATGATAACTTATATGTGCATTTTGGACAGCTTGATATGCTGGGCAAAATTTAACATGGCTTAATTCAGTCTATAACTGGCCTATTGTTCAGTTTTTCCTGATACTAGAAAATCTCAGCATATTCCTTTCTCCTCTATGGCAATGAATCTTTTACATGTCCTAAATTACCCAGAAATCACCTGAGAAATCTGAATTCAGAGAAACATAGTTTGAGATCTGTGTTCTCGAAGCCATGTGACTTCTACAGAGATATGTAGAATTTATGGAAAATCTATTACGGTTGTGGTGGGTTTACCTTGGCTGGGCACCAGCTGCCCACCAAGCCCTTCTGCCACTCCTCCCCACCACCACTTCTATCAGCAGGGTGAGTGGGGAGAGAATAAGATGGGAAGAACAGCAGGGAAAAAAATCAAGGTCTCATGTGCACAAAGCGAAAACAAACAGAGCTGTTACTCTCTACTTCCCATCTGCAGGCAGTGTCAGGCCTGTCCTGGGAAGCAGGGCTCCAGAACATGGAGCAGTTGCTTGGAGGACAAGAGTCTTCCCAATGANCCATTTTCTATTTATTTTCTCCCAACTGGACTCCTGCTTTCTCTCTTCTGTTCCTATTCCATGTCATCTCGCTTCTGGGTATACCCTTTTCCCAATATTCCTTTCCCAGTTACAAGAGGCTTTGTCCTTCAAGCCTTACGCTGAGACTGTGCTTTGATTCTTCCCTGTGCTCAGCAGCAGCTTAAGGTGTTGCTGCTCTTGCCAGTGCTCACAGCCCACATCCGTGTCCCCTGCTCTGGAATGGTGCAGAGCCTTCCACTCCTAAGCTGCTCTGTGCTGAAGCCCTCAGCTGGCCTGGCCGCTGACGTGCCTTAAAAATTGTGTATTCTTTTCCTGGGTTCATTTCTCTTTTTTTCCAATTGACTTGATCATAACAGAGTCATGAACAAAGTTAAAGGATGCAGCTCTAGAAGATGTTACTTGAAGGATGCAGCTCTAGAAGATGTTACTTGACTTCTTTTTTTTTTTTAACTGTGCTTTGGGTCTTATGCCTGACAACAGAATTGAAAAGGTGAAGTATTATAGATTTTGTGAGGCCCACAAAGCATCTTGAGAGTGGCTCAGAAATCATGAGACTGTTCTTAAGAGATTAAAGCTCTTTTTATTTTGTCTGAGGCTTTAAGGAGTCATTTGGATACATTTGGGTCACATTTTCAAGCTTTGTTCTGCAACAATGAGGGCTAAAAAGGTATCTTCTAGAATAAAATTGGAATTCTGGGGTCATAATTTCAAACTACCAAATACTGCAAGACATAAAATGTAACAGTGAAA
>VYZX01021810.1:75308-104541 GCA_013401335.1 Brachypteracias leptosomus
TTACCCATCCTCCTTCTGCCCTCTCCCTTTATAGTTGAGCTGACATCATATGGTATGGAATACCCTATTGGTCAGCTCAGGTCAGCTGTCCGGGTTGTATCCCCTCCCAGATCTTGCCCCCCTCCATCCCGCCGATCCCACTGGGGGGAATGTTGGAAAGGGTCTTGGTGCTGTGTGAGCACTGTCAGTCACAACATGGGTGTGTTATCAACACCCTCTAGCTCCCAGGGCTGCACCATGAGGACTGCACCATGAGGACTGCTGTGGGGAAAATCAGCTCAGCCAGACCCACTACAATGGTCAATACATATTCTTATAATTATACGATCAGGAGTATATGCTATGTAAAAATTCCCTGTCTGGTTCAGTCAGAGATGCTTTTTCCCTTCCCTTCCCTTCCCNTTCTTTTTTTTTTTTAACTGTGCTTTGGGTCTTATGCCTGACAACAGAATTGAAAAGGTGAAGTATTATAGATTTTGTGAGGCCCACAAAGCATCTTGAGAGTGGCTCAGAAATCATGAGACTGTTCTTAAGAGATTAAAGCTCTTTTTATTTTGTCTGAGGCTTTAAGGAGTCATTTGGATACATTTGGGTCACATTTTCAAGCTTTGTTCTGCAACAATGAGGGCTAAAAAGGTATCTTCTAGAATAAAATTGGAATTCTGGGGTCATAATTTCAAACTACCAAATACTGCAAGACATAAAATGTAACAGTGAAAGATGCCAGTTCTGGTGCTCTCCCAAGGTGTGTTTTTACAAACAACCTCCCCTCTGCATTGGAGTTTTCTGGTTTTTTTATTTATTCAAGCCAATCTTTTTTTATTTATTTTCATCTGTTGCTTTTGAACACAGCACATATGTTCAACCCGTGATGACTGTAGATTTCATGAAGAATCGGGAATAAATATTTCCATACTTAGCAAGAACTGTTTGCTGTATCAACACTTCTCCTCCCTTCCCTGGGGCTACATGATCTCTCCCAAATCCTCACTGCATGCGGCTGATCTAAATGCTCTGTAATCCTTTTGATGCCGTTGGGTTCATTTCGAGTCGGCAGAGCATTTTGTGTGCTTTTAGCCTCTATGCTGCACACCACACCTGTAGGGGGGCTGCTAATCTAATTTTGATTCACAGTGGTGGCAACAAGCAGGTCACTTACGGAGTTAATGTCAGCTGCTCCACTAATTACTGTAGGAAAGTGATCCCATCATCCCGGATGAAAATGTCTAACTCCAGCCTACAAAGCACTTTCAGTGCACTAATTCTGTTAATGCTCCATTACTGCTTCATTTGAGCTGCATGGTCCATCTCCCAAAGTGAGGTAGTAAATCCCCAACCAGTTCCAGAGCTGGGAAAATGTACAGACAAAAACATTACTGACTACATTATTGGGCATTGTTTTCTGTTGGGCTCGGTTTGTTTCTTGAAGTTTATTTAGACAGATCTGCCTTGGTAACTCTATAGAGGATTTAATCCCTCACCCTACCTTGAAGGGAGTTATATGCAAAAAAACCCAACCCTGTGGACGTGGATCTGATCTCTCTTCTCCTTAGATACTGAAATATAAAATGAGACGGTACAGGTAAACTATTGCAATATCTTAGGAATTATCAGGGTCTCAGAAAACATGGCAGTGGCAGGTTATACCAATACTTTCAAACACAGAAGTAGAGAAACATCTTGGAACATCTGGATAGGTTTCCTTGGATGTGAGAACTTGCAGCCTTCTTTTTGCATGAAAAGCTTCACAATAACCCCAGTCCATGAGAAATAACCTGAGCACAACTGAGCACTGTACAGCAGTAAATGTCATGAGAATAACAGAGACCTTGGAAAGAAGCTGTGTGCTCTAAAAGAGACGTGTTCATAGCGACAGATTAATGGATATGCTGAGGTGTCTGAGCTTCCTCCAGGCATTCCCTGTTCACCTCTCAGCTGAACTGCAAAGGCTCTTGAAAAATTTCATAGAAGTTGTAAGTGAAATCTGTTGAGCAGTTACCTTCTCAGATAAGCATCAGCAGTGCTGAGGCCATCAGGCAGCTGAAGCTCCTTGTAGCTAGTGGGACAGCAAGGGCTGGATGATGGTAGCTCTTGCAGGAGTATCCAGTGACTGCTACCCCAGGCACTACTCCCTCTGTGCCCCATCCCCGGAATCTCTTAGCTGAAATTCCCTTGCACTGAGTCCTATGGAGTTTATGCCTAAATATTAATTCCAGACTGTGTTTATATTTCTGTTCATTTTGTTTTAAATATATGATCTATATACAAGTATAATAAATCATGATATCACAACCATACAGCATATCCTACAATGAGCAGAATCTATTGCTTGGAGCACACCTTTTCCATATGTGTATATATAGAGCAATATTTCTTCATCCCTTTTTAAGGTTTAAAACTTTTCCTATGAACTTAAAAAACCCCCTCCTTCTTCTCAAAAGAGGTTAAATATGAAAAATTGCTGCCTGAGTGGAACTATTTGCTCAATGCTTAGGAACCAGTGAAGTGAATGGCTATAGACGAGGTTGGAACGTAGCCTTAATAATAGGACATGCTGCCAGTATACACTCTTATACTATGAAATGGGTATATTTATACAGATAGAGTTAAAACACCTCATGTGAGGATTGTAGAATGTATGGGGTTGGAAAGGACCTCTAAATGTCATCTAGTCCAACCCCCCTACAATAATCAGGGACATCTCTAACTAGGTCAGGTGGCTCAGAGCCCCATCAAGGGGCAAGTTAGCATCAGAATAAATACTGTGATGTGGTCTGCGGGAGTGAATATGTCTTGTTTTGCAATGCCTGATTATATACAACACAAGGTGTTTAATGTTTCCCGTAATATAGAGCGTGATTAATGCACACTGAGAAAACAGCATCTCTGTTTCCCGTACGGAATGATCGCCATGACAGATACATTTGTACGAGCCCAGCAGATCACATACCTTCAAAAGGACGAGGCTACCACTGAGAGCATGGCATGAAGCTGTGCCCCCTCCAGCCGGACAAGAGCTCGTACCTTTATTTCCTACTGTTTCACAAGGCTGCCTTGGCTGGGCTCTGCTGGGCTGTCTTCTGGCAGATGGCTGATTACCATAAAGAGGAGCCAGGCTGTTGTGGCTGCTGTGGGCAGGCCCCAGCGTAACCAAGCACCGTGCAGCTGTAGCTAAGCACGGCAAAGCACCATTCGTCTTCCCGCCGACGCCAGGATTGACCTTTCTAAAGGAAAACTGGTGGTGTCACTTGGAGCAGATGGTGAAGCCGAGCTTGGTAAAACATCTGCGATGTCATTTTTAAGAAGGGCCGTCAGGCTCTTCATGGGCTGGAGCCGTGAAACCAGGGTATTGCCATTTTCCCTCGTGCAAAAGGTGAGCTGCTGCTAAGGGCAGCGTACGTCTGATATGGGGTGGGAAATGTGACCCTGCTTCCACTTCAGAAAGTGTCAGCGTTGCTTTGTGACTTCCTGAGTTTAACAGATAACGTAGATGAAATAGAGATTACCATCTTCCTTAACACAGTCTGCACTTTGGCATTGTATGTGGCCAAATTAACCAGCAAAACCAGTAAGATTCAAAGAGCAGTGGTCGTGGGGATCCTTTGGATGCACTCAGACAAGATGCTACACATGTGGATTACTCGCTGCAGGAGAACTAAAAATGAGAGTCTGCTAAACTCATGCTTGTCAGGAGTTCACTCATCCCCATGAGCCTCTTAAATCCTCTGCATTGTATTTAACTTGATGTTTAACAAATTCAACATGATTGAAGAATCAAATACATTAGTTCTCCTACTTCATTTTCAGGAGGCAAAGTTGTTTAGATAGAAAATAGGCTGTAGTGTAGGATGTGTTGGGGAATCTGGCTGGATGACTCCAGCTAGGTTACGAAACCTCTGCTATGAAAATTGCTGACCACAGTGTCACCCATACGCATTCATGGACATTTCTGTGTGCAGCTGAAGTGGGTCCTGGCTGTGTCATGGCTCACTTGAATAAATGGTGGCAGAGCCGATTTAGGCAGGAGTTGGTCTCTGCTCTGAAGGGAATGGGATGGGAGAGACAATGGAAACTTAGAGGAACAGAAGTGACAAGAGTGTTTAGATGGGTTTAGGGGGAAAGGCTGGAACCAGTGGGAAGATTTTATTGATGCAGAGGGTCTCACATTGCAGGGAGGACTAAGCCGAGTGAGAGAAAATAAGCCATGTACTAGCAGCTGCCCTGCTTGTCTCTAGACCCCATGAATTACCAGGAACAGCATAGCATTGCATTTAGAATGTTTGTATTTCTACCAGTACTCTCTGAGCTTGCACTGTTTTTCCATGATCTGTGTGTTCATTTGCACCTAATGTACTGCTCCTGAGGTGTCAAGCATCTTTCAGCCACTTCAGATCCTTTGCATTATCATTTCTACCCAGTATTCTTACATCCTCCAACTTTTCCTGGTAATCTGCCAGATTTCTGGAAATCCTGACTCCTATGCAAACAGGAGTATCTCTTCATTTTGTGTGTGGTGGGCCTGGCTTGCCCAAGATGCACACTTAACATCAGTCTGTGCACACTGTGTGTGCAATGCCTTATAGATGCATAATGCCTACAGGCTCTCTGTGTACGTGCAGTGGGGTGATGCTTTTCTCTCTGCAGATTTTAACAGGTATGCCTTAGGTGTGTGTCTGGAAGAGACCCTATCTCAGCTGCAGACTTTGGGACTTGGCTATCTCTAGCTGAGCAAAGTGGTGACAGACAGGTTTGTCACAAAGTGTCCTCACAGGGACAGTATTGGCAATAACAGTTATTCCTCCCAGCAAAAACTCACTCTTATAGTGAAAGCACCTTCCTCACACATGATGGTACTTCTGCCAGCTTCTTCAGTGGGGCATGGTTTGGGTATCCTGAGAAGGATGGTTTGGGTATCCCCCATAGTGCCCATCTGCTCAATATTTGCTGTTCTCTGCTCTGTCTGACATCATTTGGCTCCTTCACAGTAGTGGAATGTTTGGTCCTTAAAATTTCAAGCATTAAAAAAATGTCAGACCAGGTAAAATACAGCACCAGAACGCCATGCTCACCAGGCTACCTGCTTTTGCCTTTTAGTTCTGTCATGTGCACTTAGAAAAGAGTTGCTTGTGTCTTCAGCATTAATTGTGGCTGCTAATCACCATTCTTATGTTAATAAGCTCGACAAATTCATGTCCTTAAAATGAGTTGGCTGTAGCAGGGTCTACTAGAGTGCAAACCCACCAGCAACAGGCACCGCTGGGAGCTGCTGCTGCTGCTTGAAGTGACGTAGGTAGTCACCTCTACATGTAACACTGGGAAGCAATCATTTTTGCAAATCAAATAGAAGGCTTTCAGGCTGATTGTTGGGTTTCATCTGATCACAAGGCAGGCTGTTATTAATCCCTTATCAATGTAGTGCTTTTGACTGAAATCTGTCTCTCTCTTTTTTTCTCTCCTCTCTCTTTTCCTCACTGAACATAAAAGACAATGGAAGGGACAGGGCCAAACTGCTCTTCTGCAGACAAGAAGCTAATTGTCTAAAAACAAGACGTCATTCAAGACCATGGGAGACTGAGGACAGTGGCGGGAGCATGAATATACAAAAGTGCCTACTGTTAAGGCCACAGCTTTAAGTGTTTAAATTCAAATCACATTGCCATTTGAGGTTCAAATTTATAGCAAGAACATGCACACAAGGGTTTCAGTGTTTTATATCAATTTCTTCTGACTTCTCAGGGTACTCCTGATGGCACCACATCAGAGCTGAGTGCAAGGGAGACTTGCTTTCCTTGCTGTATGAAGCAAAAATATTGAAGTAGGTTATTTTGGTTTGGTTTGGGTTTATGTGCTCTGTGTTAGTAAATAGAGCAGCCTGTCATATCTAGGGTCTGGTTTTCCAATTGTGAGCTTAGTCCTTGGCTCAAAATGCTATTGTTCTTGGACCTTTGCCTTGAGCTGAAGGACTCATATGTGGGGAGGAAGAGGAGGAACCAAGCTAAAAATAAAGTGAAACAAAATGTTGTTTATTGCTATGGAGTAGATAATGCTTTCCTAGATGTCCCAGCAGCCCTGTCCTTGCTGGCAGTGTGGACTGGCAGTTTGCTTTCACATGCAAGAAAACTGTATTATCTCCTTCCACCTTCCTAATATTTAGCTCTGTGGTCTAACGGTGTTTGCTCATGCTGGTCACAGCAACAGCAAGAGAAACAGGCTCCACTTTCCATTACATGTCAAGCAAAGAACATTTGCATCGCAGATGCAGGAGGCAGGTCAGGTTCCTTGGCTCTTCCGTGTCCCTCATTGTGATCCTGTGGTGCCCGCTCCTGCCATGCCCCTGTACTGATGGGAGATGCTGAGTGCCACATGGATTTTTTTTCAAACTGCAGCACACAATACCTGTGAGTACACGTGCAGAACAATACCTGGACTGAAAGCATTCTCTGTCTCCTTTTATTTACCCACTTCCACAACCAAGCATCCCATGAAGCACTGAAGGCTGCAGATGTAAGGTGGTGAAGGAGGGGTTTCTGCACCAAGGGCTGCAGCACTCGCTGCAACAAGACTTTGTGCACGCAGAAGCTCAGCAGATGTTAGATTGCTTATGGGAACAATGAGAATATCCCCAATTACGTCAGATGAGCTGTAAACTAGATGTGAGGCAACTGCCAACAGTCAGGATTTAGAAGAAAGCTTCTTTTGGACAGCACATTCCCTTACTGCTTGTTTTTGGGCTTTAAGTACATGCCACTAAAACCTCTGCTATGAAACCCTGTCACTGTTGGGTACTAGGCTAAAAACATAGGATTGACTCTGCACAAATTACCATGTTTCAATATAGATGACACAGAGGCAGGTAAGATATTCAGACCTTCAAATATTTTCCATGAAAATCCCTTGGCTGAGGTTATCTTTACATCCACCATCACATAGATAAACAGTGGTCAGGGAAAAATTGTGGAGGCCTCATCCTCTGCCTCAGCCACACTCCTCTTGCACTGGTAAAAATGTTGTGCTGCTTTATAAGTTCAAAAAAACAGATAAAGAGTTTCTCTCAGTGATGTGGTTTAACCAGATTGTTGTGAATAGTTTATGTGCAGTATCAAGAGCAGGAGGCGCTTAATTTCTTGAAATATTTGAACAAGCAGAACATCAAAAGTGCTTAAAGTTTGGGGCTTAGCATCTCGGTAACAAGGCACTTCTAGACGTTTTAGAGACCTATTAATATTTCTGTGTGTAGTAAAACACATGGCGCTGATGATGCCTCTGGGGTCCTTCCCCAACACATACTGCTAGTGCTTATGAAGTGGACCAGAGGTTATCTCCCGAGGATCCAACCAGGGTATGTGCCCAGAAAATTCCCAGGTTTGCATTCAAGTTTGAATATATTATTAGCACATCTAGTTTCTTCTTTGAGGGCAGTTAATTGGGAAGCCACAGCAAAGCTGCTTTTTCCTGAATCCCTAAAACCTTGGAGGTCCCTTTCTCTCTGCAGCAGTAATTGATAACGTGTAGTTAGATTGCCTCTGAGAGTGGTGTGTTATTATAAAGCAGGCACTCGAGTACTGGTTTCGTGAGCTGGAGTGACAGTGAAGGGCAGACAGGCAAGTCCTTCAGGCTGGACATGACTGCCCTGTTTTGCTTTCACGGCTAAAATATGGGTGTGCTTCAAGTATCGTGGTCTAAAGTCCTCCTTGTGACCAAGAAAAGGGCTTGTGCACCCAAAGCGTTGGATTATTTTCTTCCTATGTGGGTGGTTGCTTTAATAAAAGATATAAACTCTTCTTATAAACTTTGTCTCGTTTAGTGGAGAAAACGCAACAGTATTTTTACCATCATGTGGGTGGATAAAGTGCAGGAATTGTCCATCTGCATCCCAGTCCCATGTCTGTGCTTTGTCTCTCTATGAAATGGGTGATGAAATAAAGCCTCCTGAAGCAAGCTCTGCCACCACTTTTTTCCAACAATGAAGGCCTTTTTTTCTCTCTTTCTGGGGCATTTTGTACCTCACTGGTTACAAACCTTAAGCCACTTTTCACATCTTGGCTGCTGTGAGTTTCATCTGTGCTGGTAGCAGCAAAGAGCTGCTGGCCAGGTGGGGTTCATGTGTTGGCTCCCTCCCTGCAGCTGCTGGAAATGCAGATGGAAATGATGGTGGTGTTTGTACATGGTCTGAGACAATTCTCCAAAGACTCTTCTGGATGAGGGATGAGGATGTGGCTCATGCACTGGCCTTCCACCCCACTGCCATCAAGCTGAAGTGACACACTGTTCCACTCCACCACTACAAGAGAGGAGGTTTTTGGTTAGTCCTAACCTTGTCATTTGAGGGTTTGGGGAAAAAATATAGGAAACCAGCAGCAAGCCAGCCTGGCAGTGCTGTCTGTGCTGAAGGCTTGCCACCCCTCACTGGCTGGGATCTGAGCTACAATCTGCAGCCACCGACAGCTGGAGAAGCTTGTGAGCTCTGGCTTCAGTATTAAGGGGAGCAAATTACTACTGGAAGGAAAAATCCTGTATCAAACCAACCTCAAAAACAAAACAGGAATGAGAATGGCACCTGGAAGAGCGTGCTGAGCCTGGGTGAGCTGGGCATGAGACACCCAAGCTGAACAGGTGGAAGTTGGCAGGGCTGCCTTCTCTGTGCCAGCTGAAGATCTTGCCATATCCGCTCAAAATGCAAGGACAGATCCATCTAGTTCAAAGTCTGCAAGATGTGACTCTGGAAAAATAAAGGCAGTAGGCTTCATTCCTTCCATGAAGTAGCACAGTGGTTTCATTGCACCTCTGGAGGTACAGCATGGGTGAAGTTGGCTCCTTTGTTTGAAGTCTTCACCTTACCATCAAGATTGTTATCAATCCCAGTGTCAAATCAAATATGATACTTTTATTCTAATTTTGTCCTCTCCAAGTGGCTGCTTATTTTAAAAAAATCAATTTTGTCATCAATGTCCTTGCTCACCTTTCACACAGGTTCTTCTGATTTTATTACTGAGTGGTGCTAGCAAAGGTTATCAAGTGTTCTTTAACTGGCAGCTACAGAAGTATCACTTTCATTGCACAAAAATGTGTGATGGATATTGAGAACACATTCAACTAGTTGTTTGCCTTCTTTGATTTGTGTGGCGCAACCTAATGTAATAACATCTTTACAAATTACATTAATTACGACTTTCCCTTGTGTTATGGAAACAGAAATAAGAGCTTTTCTGGAATATAACAGCAGGGATTTCTCATGTCCCATACTTTGCAATGTTCAAACCAATTATCACGTCAGTAAAAACATGAAAAACAGTTTCACTGTTAGTCATTATTGAGAATACGTGGTTGTAGTTGTTGAAAATGTGTTATCTACATTAACACACATCTTAGCAAATGCCAAAAAAATTTACTTAAAAGAATCTTGCATTTTCCAAGCAGCCGTGGTGTAACTAGTAACCACAGCAGTGCTGAACAAGTGCACTTGCTTCTGTGGTCATGGCTTAAGTTCTGCTTTCAAGATGAACATCTGAATTTGGTCCTGTCGATTGATGCAGATTTTAAATCTCTATTGTCATAAATGTGAGTAAGGCTTGGCTTAGCAGCTGGGAAAACATTTAAAGCTGGGGAGAAATTAATATGAATAAGAGGATGTGTGAGGAGCTGTTTAATACTGCTGGGAGCAGAAAGATCAAATTTCTTCAGTTAATACAAACAGCATATTTGCATCCACATCTTAAGGCCCAGGAATGACTAAAGGCTACTGTACGGATGCTTTTGTTGGTAGGATTTTGTCAGCAAAAACCACAGTAGAGAGCGAGTCTGTGATGACAAAACTAATCTTCTTCCTAGAGAGCTAAAATCCCCCAATCAATGTAATTAATACGGTAAAAGGTTCTACTGCTGCTGCGAGTTGTACATGAGTTGGGGGCTATTCTGCCAGCATTGCTCCATCAGTGAGAGAGCATTTTTCTTGTCCTTGTAGCTCATTGCAGGAGCTTGGCTCGGCTTCTGCTCAGTCACCCTGAGTCTGGGGTGGATCTGAGTGGGCAGAGGCAAACAGCAAAGTGCTCATGGTGAGAGCACTGAGTGGCAGGCTACACCATGGGGCATTTGCTTGCTCTCCGTGTGATCACTGGGGCAGGTTTTAGTCTTTCAGCCTGAAGCTCTGCCTAGCAACGAGAAAGATAAGCTCTTGGCCTGAAGTTTTATCAATACTTTAATCTGTCATTGTCTGCCACCAAGAAAGATAGTCCCACTGCCCTCCTGTCTCCATGCACTTCTAGCCCACGTGTTTAGTGGTTGCATGTTCAAACCTACATGGGACCTGATCTAGATCAAAGACGTTGATTTGCTCTGAGCCTTTGGTTAGGCTAAATTCATCCTAAGAAACTTCAAAATAGGGGGAAGCCCCACTAGGCAGGCTCCTGCCAAGCCCTGTGCACATGCTCCACTGAAAACTGGTTTCAAAGTGTGGCTTTAACCATGGATGGATGTGTTCACCTGAGCAGCCTGAAGGTGGCTGGATAGAGTGGCTGTATGGTTGCATAACTCAGAGGAAAATTTGGCTGCCTGAAGTCTGCAATGTTACTTTAAATGGGATTAAGCATTAAGACTTATTTCAGTTATAAAACTTAATGAAACACTGCTGCAGAGGTGTTTCAGGAGTCCTGCTGGCCTCCCTTGTACTTCATAAAGTTCCTAAACGATCCTCTGCCTTGTTTTGGTTTAATTCTCATGGGAAAAGCTTACCCTTTCGCCTTCTTGTAACTCATTAAATGCTGACAGCTGGCATGGTGTTGTACAAGACATGGGAAAAGAGAGAAGGAAAATCCAGAAGAAATGTAACAGAGGATGTCTACCCCCATGGTAACCCGAAAGCACTCTAAGTGTCAAAATCATGGGACTCGCATCAGCCTGATGTTTTCTGGATAAACAAAATGAAGCTGATTTACACCAACAACTAAATTGCGTTTCTGCTGAGTCCAACTCCAAAGTTTCCATTTGCTAACAAATTCAGCATCTTGGATTCGTGTGTGCAATCTCCCCTGCAGACAGGGAACCCAGCTAACTCACAGCAAGGTCAGCCTTATTTTTCTTTGTGAACCAGCCTGTCGTTTCATGGTCACACTTTTGGTGGTGCTGGTACCTGTGAGGTTGTGCTGGCACAGTGATGCTGTCATCCTTCACCGCACTGTGGGTGGATGAATGTCAACAGTGTTGACGTTACACCTGATTTGCCACATGCAAGTAACTCTGCCTTGCCCATCATGATGGCAAAATGGTCTCTCATGTGACATTTCTGGACTCTTTATTTAATTTTAGCATGGAAGGAGTAAGTAAAGGAAACTGGGAGACAGATGTGTCTGATTTATGCTGATACATAAATCTTTCTAATGAGCTCAGTGGAGCTGAACTAGTTCCATCAGCAGAAAAAATTTCCCTTTCTTCCCAGGTCAGAAATTGAGACCTGCAGCCTGGCTCACCCATCCCCAGCCTGAGTGCTGCTGTTTGCTCCCAGAAACACAATTCCTGTATTTTCAGAAAGGGATAGCAAAGGTGCTTGGCCTGAGAGAAGAGCTGGGGGCTCAGCTGCACAGTGGATGGGAGCTTGAGCGCCAAAGGGAGGAATGATGCTTGTTCACCACTTTGCTGGCTGCTGGGTTTCTTCAAGAACTTCTGGATGGCCAAAAATGTCAGAGTGTGAGGTGCTGACTTGATCTCCTTGTGTATGGTAAGGATGTGCATTCGTGACACTGGGAGGTGATGTGCCCCAAAGCCAAGCACTGCAAGACTGGCGTGCACAGACATAGCATGGTATCAGCCAGCAAAAGCCTGGATAGGTGTAATCCCTTACATCTCATTGCCTTCTTCTTAGCTTTCTCATTATAAGGGGTTATAGATATATAAATGTTTATATTTAAGCAACAGCGTGGCTTTAAGGACTTCCTGAGAATCTGAAAATTTGATTGTAAATGCAAGCAAAAGGACGACTGCAGTGGCTAAAAACTCAGTTCTTTGAACTTTCACCTCACTTTTTAGACAAAGTCATCAGTTGTGATTGCATCCAGTTTGAGATCATTGCCATAATTAATTTTAATAAAGTGTATTTAATTTAAACGAAGTTTTTTCCATGTCATTGCATAGCTACACGTACGATAGAACATCACTCACATGCAATTTTGCAGTTCAGCATTGACTCCCACAGTGCCTGCTAGCTTAGCCATGCTTTGAAAATTCAAAATACGCTCTTGCAAGTAGGTTGCAGCAAATACCAATACAATGATTACATAAGGCTGAGGAATCTGCTGCCATGCACAGCTGCAGTTTTGTGAAATGCCACATCACACGTGTCCTCACACATGCCAATAAGTTTTTATGGCATACTGTGGATTGATTTTTCTATGCCCTTATCAATCTATTCCATAACAATCTCAGTTTGAGGAGGCAATGCCGGGTGTGCAGGGCTTTGATCCATGCTCCTGAAATATCTGTAACACTGGCCATTTGACTGGGAAATTTATCTCTTGCATCCCCAAATTGGAGCCATCCTTAAGCAGGTGCTGGCTCCCAGCAGCTTCCAGCCCTGATGCTGTGGTGTTCACTTTTCAGAAGCTGTGAAAAACAATGAATACAGCTAAAACTGACTTGAGAGTCAGAAACACTTGGTATGGTAATGAAAATGTTCCTGGCAGAACAGTAAAGTCCAGCTTAATAGCTAATTGGCTTTATTTTTACCAAGCAACATCTATAGATTTCTTTGGAAACTGTCTGGATCTAGCAGAAAATGAAACATAAGGGCTTTTTTAAATATATTTCAAACAATCAAACAAATGTATAGGCAAAGTAAATTATTGGCTGTCCAAATCTCCATATGAGCAGGTCACGGTGTCTAGGTAAGGCTGCAAATAATAATAATTGAAAAATGTATTGCTTCTCTTCCTGAAATTTACTGCCACCTTGAATTAGTATTCCTCATGGTAACCACTTGTCAAGCACACGGCCAATAAATAACGCGGGTGGTGTAAACACAGCGATGTGATCGGGGAGTTAAAAAAGGTTTGGCAATGCCTTTTGGGGGGTCTTTCTGTTCCTCAGATGAAGAGTTTTTCCTACCCACAAAACTCTGAGTTATCTATAGAAGGCTGTGTTGGCTCAGCCAACAGTTCACCTCTGTTCTTCAGATTTTAGCCACATGAATCACTTCCAGTTCCGCTTTCCTGTTGCCACTGATTTTCAAAAGGGAGAGGGCGCGATCAAGAATATCCAGTGTTACTATTGTTATTGCTAAACGAAATGAGAATAAAGTTGAAAAAGCTCTTGAATGGCCTCCTGGAAGCCAGTGTTTAACTCCTGGTGTTGGGATGAGAAATGCGGGTTTTTCTACGCCCTGGGAAGCATCCAATACTAGTCTGCACCAGAATTGCTGAACAGACTGGACTTTGAGATCGAGCCAGAAGATTAATTCCTACTTTCCTGCCACCGCCTCCTTCCTCCTGGAACTGGAAAATGAGCCAAAACCCCCTAAGCAGCATGTCTGGCCTTTGCTGTTGACTGCCAGGGCCGTGGCTGCACCCATTACCTTGCTTCCAGGACTCCCATGCACCCCATTCCCATCCCTGGCTGCTCCAGCTGGTAATGGACCCACAATGTAGGGCCACCTCTCCTATCACCATGCTGCTTCCTGGCATGGCCACCTGCCTTCATCTTTTGGGCAATTCATCCTAGTTTCCCTCTGTGAAAAAGCAAAAGTTCGGTTTGTTGATTCAGAGTACTTTATTTTCAGTATAATTGGGGAACTGACTAGCATTTGTCACCTAGATACGGTCTTTACAAAGACAGATGTTGGAATTTTGTACAGTGAACAGGGTGACCTTGACTCAAATGCTACCAAATTATATGTAGGTAAACAAGTAAATGAGGTTCAAGACAAAAGGAGGTGGTGCTCCACGAAAGGAGTGCTCCACTTTAGGAAACCTTTAGACGAAAGACATTTTTATGAATTCAAAAGGAAAATGAAAATGTGCTTAGAGGACAAATCCTTTGGTTACTGAAAGACAAAGCACGCCAGGCTCAAGAAGCCCCAGGCTGAACATAAGCAGAGGTTGGGAGAATATTAGGGGGCAGAAGGATCACATACACTTACACTGCTCCTGCCCTCCCCGCTCTGTCCACTTATGGTCACGGATGGGTACAGGATGGGCCAGAGAGACCCTTGGTTGGAGCAAGCATGGCTTCCTTGCCACCTTGTTGGTAGCTTTCAGGAGCAAGACATAGCCTCTGAATGATGGTTCACAGGCAGAAGTTACCCCTTGCAGAAGTCTTGCCTCTGCAGAGGACAAGTTAATGCATTTCCATGCTTAATGATTTAGTTTTCAAAATAGCAGGGTTTGGGCAACACTGCTGCCTTCTGACAGGGATCCTGAGCAACATGATGTGGTTTGTTGGTGATTGATTTAATGGGTAGCCTTAGTGATGGCTCAAACCTTTGGTTATAGCAGCAGTGAATAATAGCAAAAATAATTATTAAATTTTTGCTTAAATATTAAGTAAAATCATCATCTTAATTAATTAGAAATGATATTTCAAAGTTAACAGAGCAAAATTACTTATCATTGGTGGGTGTACTCAGAGATTTACGAATAAAGATCTACAGAAAAACTTAATCCTACTTTCTTTGTAATTTCACTCATGTGCAATGTTTGTTTAGGTTTAGAAGTTATACAAAATCATCATGATAATTAATTAAAACTTGCATTCCTTTCAGTCAGCTGAGTTTGTTGTTTTTCTCTATGGTGCACCAAGGGGAGCAGAGCCAGAACTGATGTATACCAATGTAACATGAAACATTAACAATGATTTGCATTTTATTTTGTTTCTAATCACATTTCTCATCAGGTTCCCATCCTCTCGTTGCCTCTCTCAGGATGAGTGTGTGCTCTCTATGCAGGCTGGAGGCTTTCCTCCACCCCCAGGTTTTGACCATGGCAGCTGTGATGGTTGGAGGCCGCGGGCTCTCTGGAGGAAGGTGAACAATGCAGGTTTGTTAATGCAACTTTTATGTATGTATTAGGTAGAAATAGATGGATCCACAGCTATGAAGAGGCTATCCCTATGCTGAGGTCAGAAAGTATGAGTCCTCTGGACAGTTGGAGTCACGTCCAGGCAGCGATCCCCGACAGCTGTTGCATAAATCTGCCTGTTGGAAGCATTTATAGTTTGGGAAGCTCAACAAGCACCATCTAAGAAAGTCCTCCTCTCTTTGCTCAGGGCACAGCCCCTCCAGTGGACTGTAGTACCAAACTCTGTTGATTTCTAACTAATTCTCCAAATAATATAAATCGAAAAGATTTCTGATGCTAAAGTGTAATGATCTATGGAAGTGAGTAGCTGGTGCACGCCCCAGAGCCTGATTTTGATCTAAGTTATGCTTCTGTAAATCTGGAGTGGCTTTGAAAAAAGTAAGATAGATAAGACAGAGAAAGGACATGAAAGAGTGACGCACCAAACAGGCAGAACATGCAGGTTTGCTATCAGAATTGCTAGTAAAAGTGCAGGTGCTCTGCAGAGTGGGGTCATGGTGGTGGTCACCCCTCTGCAGGTGAGTTATGATGGGTGTTACAGTAACTGCTCAAATATCAGGGAAGAAAGACCTCTAAAAGGTTTGCTAGTAACTGCAGTGGGAGCCCAGGCTCAGGCTGACCTGGAGAAAAGGTGTCAGAGCCTGAACTCTCTTCTGGTCCCTTCTGCCTTCTTGGAAGGGGCAGAGAAAGCCCCCCATGTCACGCTGGCAGAGGCATTACCTATTGCACATGGGGAATAGGTGTGCAGAAGGTGCTTTTGACTTTGTGCACCCAACCAGAGACATTCTCACAGACTCCAAAAAGGAAAGAAATTACTCTGGGGCAAATTCAGTCATCCTAAACCAAGCAAGATGTCCAGCAAAATCCTGGAGAGTTTACTCAAATGGAGATTACTGTGATCGAGCTCAGCCATTTCTCACTACTCTTCTTCACCTTGTAGTACCTCCAGATAATCTAACTTTAACATAGGCCCCTCTTTTGCTGGACTCCAGGCACAGCTGTAACAAAGCAGATTTATAGTGAATATTTAGATAAAATCTTGCAGTTAGTTTATATATATACAATACATATTTATATTCACACATAAAATACATGTGTGTACACATTGTATATAAATAAATATATATGTACACATACAGTAATCTAAACTTCAAAGGAGGAAAAAAATTTAGAAGTGGAATACAATCAGTAACTCATAGTGTTTCTGAAAGCTTTATATGACGATATCCCTGAATATGTAGGGTGGTCCATCTTAGGAACATTGGCTTTGATATTTTGAGTGGCACGTAGAGAACATTTCTTGCCATGATTAAAGAGTTGTAAACTTCCACTGAGCAGTAACCAATGTTATGTGCAAATGTGGAAATTGCTTCTTAAGCGTAATGTTCAGTGATAAGTGTTTTGATTACAGTCATTTTAGGGAAGTATGATACATGGCAGCAGCGAGACCAGAGGAATTTTAATTCCACCTTGGATCATCTCAAGCCTTGGGTCTGGTGGGAGATAGAGAAAACCCTTCCCTCTTGTATAGCTGTAAGTTTTACATAATTCTGAATTATCTGGGTTTTTACAGTAGCAAAAAAGATCAGGACATCAAGGCTATTAAAGCCTCTGAAAGCCAGAGTGCAGAACCACTCTGCCAATAGACACGGACATGGAGGACCCACCACCAGCTCTTGAAAACTTGGCAGGCAGCTTCATTGGCTAAAATCTAGTCTTACAATAGTAGAAGCAAATGAAATCCTGGTTGTAAAAAAATTACTTTTCCCTGGGGATATAAGTGCAATATTTGTCATGAAACTATTTTTTCTGAAGACCCTCAAGATAAGATGGGAAGAAATGCCTTCTGATGAGGGGCAGATCTGCACAGCTCAGAAAGCAAGCTTGCTGAAGCATGGTGTTGGGTCTTCTTCCTTGGCACCAGATCTGTGCAAACCAGCCTCTTACAACTGGCTTTTGCCTACGTATTATGCACTGGAGGACACCCTATATCTCCTCCTCTCTCCCACACAGGATTTGAGCTTGGGGGGCCCTCACCAGGCATATCTGAGTTACCAGAATATTTGCAGTAAAGATCTCTAATTCAGTCCCCTGTTGTNACATTTCATTTTTTAAAAGTACAAACAAAAACTAAGCAACAGAATCTGAGGAACATACATTCCTAATTCCAGATGTTTTAAGGATTTCTATGGTCTCACTCCTGGACTGAGCATCTCCAGTTCAAGCAGGCAGTTTAGGACAACGCCAGGCTCATAACAGAATCTCACACAGTTTCTTCTGCTGATTCTCTCCATTGCATGTTCAACACAGACTGTGTTCAGTGAACAAACCAATGGGCTTAAGGACTATCTTTGCTCACCAACATTGTATCTGCCCCAAAAGAGAGACAACAATAATAACCTGGGGAAGGAGAGGGAGGAGGACTATGTGAAATTGTCTGAAACTGTCCCTGTGCAGCTGAACAGGGAATAAGACTGAAGAAGCAGCTGCAGGAGGGAAGCTGGATGAAGGATAAGAGGCTGGAATTGCAGAAGCTACACAGGCAGATGGAGGAGAATGGACCAACAGGAGGAGGGATGAAGAGTGAGATGCACAACAGCAGCATGCATGGCACAACTGGAGCCAAATCCAAGCCTGATTTTGACATCCAGGGGTCCAAAGGACTTGTCTTTCAAAGTGTTGCTTTGCTGCAGTTCAAACTTCGAAGTCTTTCTTTTCTTATGAGGGTTTCAAGTTGAAATAAATGTGCAGAGTGAAGTTGGGTAACATTATTTTGCTCCTATTCTTTGGTTCCTGACTAAAACCAGCCTTAGATGAGGATCAGGATATTTTCTAGATGTACGTGCACAGACACATGTGACCTTGCACAGAACTGCTTTCTGTTCGTTCCATGTTCAGCCCATCTGCTATTTCAGCTGCTTTCTAACAGTTTGAAAATTCCCATTCACATCTGGAAACATCCCTGGGGAGCTTTCATCCGTTGCTTACACTTGGATGCCATAGTGATAAGTACGAGGTGCTCTGCTGTATGCTGCTCTGCTACACAGAGACCTGCCAGCCCTGCTCAAGCTGCACCAGGTGCTGAAACTACCCAGCTGAAGAGCTGGAGATGCCACTCAAGCATTGCAAGGGCTATTCCCCAGCAGGATATACTAGCCTGCATAGAGGTCTACACCACCAGTCCCAAAGGGCATCTTTATTAGCGCAACTACCTCAGATACCCAGCAGATCCATGATCAACAGGTTTAATGTTGGCAAGCCAGCTGTTGGTGCTTTGATAGTGAAGTGGATTAAAACCTTGATGATCCATGAGCGATGGGTATTGTGAACGTGCCTAAAAGGACTGGCTTTGAGAGAAAAGGCTTCCTGTACTCACCCAGGACCATTAGTGGCATACGGTTTTGCTGGCTGCAATGAGTATATGAATATATCAACCAAACAAAATGCTGTGTGATCATTATGCTGCCCTTAATCAACTGGAAGGCACCTTCCTGAATGCCACAGAGAGATGCACCAGCTGGTGTTGAATAGGCCTTCTTCTCTCCAAATAAAACTGTAATCAACAGGACATCTGAGTCCAGCTTATTTTCCAAGGCCTCATCCATCTCCTGCTCTGACTCATGAGATTATACCCAGTGTTAGTGCACTGAGGAGAATAAATTTTATTCAATAGCTGCGAGTTTCAACAGTTGATCCTTCAGCCCAGCATATCCTGCTCAGGCAATGAAAGGGTGAAAGAGTATCTTTTGTGCATAGAATAAAGAAGACCTTTTCAATCACCCTTCTCTCCCATGCCTTTTATACTGTGAGTGATGGCAAGGTCACAGGCTGATAATTTTACCTACTTGGTATGCCTTCATTTCATTTCTACACATCAGCCACTCAGAATCAGCCAGCAGGAGCCATGCCAGCCCCCACACTGCTTGAAAATTCTTGACTGGGACAGGCTGTGAGTTTTCAAGCTTAGTGCCGGAATATCATCCATGTGAGAGTCACTTTTCTTAGCTTGCTTGAGAAGTTCATTGAGAATTGATTTGCAGGTACCAAACCAGCCATTGCTCTTTGCCTTGTACAAGGACCACACATCTTGAGTTTCTCTAGTATGAAGAGAATATCAAGCAACTTCATTCAGGAATGGAGGGAGATTCAGATAAAGGCTGAACCAGGCTGCAAAACCATGATTATCAATGCACCTGGAGTCTCAAACTATGCAGACCCTAGACACAGAGCATCAGGAACTCAACACCGCTCTCCTTATGGGCTCTTATCATGAAGTCACTGGAACTGAAAACTTGGACTGTCTGGGTCAATGCTTTGATACCAGTGATGG
Organism: Brachypteracias leptosomus; assembly: GCA_013401335.1. Classification (NCBI taxonomy): domain Eukaryota; kingdom Metazoa; phylum Chordata; class Aves; order Coraciiformes; family Brachypteraciidae; genus Brachypteracias; species Brachypteracias leptosomus. The sequence goes on from VYZX01021810.1 coordinate 94,698, forward strand.
AATAACTCTATGGCAATTTATTGATACGAAAGCATTGCACAAGGAGTCTCATGTATATAAGAAATTCCTGTAAGAGTTATACACTCCTGCTTGCCCCGCCCATAATCCCATTTCTTGTCCTGATTTCTTTTCTTTCCCCTTTACATATTTTTGCAAACACTTTGAACTTCTTAGGAATGATGTGCCAGTTCCTTGTGCAATCTTTCTGTCCTGTCTGGAATCCCTTCAATTATGAGTTTTGGGCAATGGTGGAGGAGAGGGAGGAGAGCCAGGGAACTATGCACACATGTCAGAGCTATGTCCTTACTGCCATCAGAGTCCCCATCACTGCCTTTCATATTGCCTCTGTATCTTGTCTGAAACCCAACTCATCCAAGGCCAAAAGCCGCATATGAAGACTGGTGGTCCTTTCTTCCCCCAGATCTGGGCAGCATCTGTTTGCTTGCCTTTGCAATACACTGGTAGACTAAAAGAGTTGGTAGGCTGATCATTGTCATCCCTCTTTGGTTTGTAAATGTGCTGTGTAAAAGATGTTCAGAAAGCACCTCCTAAAGATGTCCTCCCAGCAACAGTCTTGTAAAGATCATGCATTTCTCTTGCTGTTGAGCTGAACAGTAGGATGGCATCAACTCAGGCTCATTGGCCTTTGTAAGTCAAAAAAAATCTGACAGCAGAACCACAGTTCTGCTGTGTTCCTAATTCAATGAAAAACATGATGGCAGGATGAAAGCAAATCTCTTCAGAGATTATTTCAGAGTTGCTGAACCCCAGCCCACCACTGTGCATTGACGAGGTGTTGTTCATCTCTCAGTCCCTCCCTGTATCAATCCACCTATATATTAGAGGAGATTATAATAACCAGCTACCTCAGACGGTGTTTTGAAGCTAAGCACTTGCAAATGCTTGAAGATATTTGGATTAAAGATAGGCTAAATAAAAGCTGATATGAGAAGTAAAGCTTATAATGTGCAGTAAGATGAGGGGCTAGATCTCAGGTTTTTCACCGGGCTTTAAATCATACCTTTTCTTTTGAATAATAATGTAAACCCATAAAACCTTTATGAGAGGCACCATTATGAGCTTTCTGCACTGAAATCAAAACAATTCCTTTTAAAAATACTCAAGCTCTCTTTAAACTGCCAAGTCCTTAGTCATATATTTAACCCCAGATCAGAACTTGAACTATTGCCATTTGCCTTAAAATTTTAAGCATCAGTGTAAAAATAAAACACAAATATATTCATTTTGAGTACTGCAGAATATATGGAAACAAGTTGAAAGTCAATTGTTAAACAAGCAAGTATTCTCCTAATCATAACAAAAAGAGAGCGCCATAACACAAGGTGAAAATAACCAGAAAGCAAACAGAACACACCATTGATTGAGTCCTTCATTATCTAGGATAGCTTTTAATGGAGGAACCTGCGTGTGTGTCATTGCTCTTATCTCTCCAAAGGCAGTATGCACACACTGTAAAAATCAGTCTCTTCATTTTCTGCTTGAAAAGATCATTGTAAAAAAAAAGTGTCAGGGAGTGGAGGTCATGCTGATTTATTGGCAATTAAACCTGCAGGATTTCTGCACTCCTTTCAAAACAAAGTATCTCCGGGTAATTCAGCCTGGCAGATTACATAGTGGGCTATCTACTAAAAGGCATGAATCTTTCTGTTTGTGCACAACAGAAACAATTGACTTGGTCTTATTTAGGAAATTGCTACTATTTTCTGTAAGGTATTTGTATTACCCATGAAGAGAGGAAGGTAAGTTACCTCTTGAAAATGCAAGATTCTTTCCAATGGTAAAAATGCTGATTTTATTCCTCACCCATTGTTGAGCATAGCAAGTCTACAGATAAACTTCCTCCTGCTTAAGAGTAAATAGATGATGGAGCTAAACAATAATCCAAATGCTTGGCTAAGGAAGATTTACTCCATGGTTGATTTATCCATTCTTGAGTAGGTACTTTAGCATGAGCTCTCTGTGATTATTTTCTAGCTGTGTTATTTAGAAGTCTGGAAAAAATGCCATCCTTAAGTGACGTGGCAAAACTGGCAAAACTTCCACAGAACCATCTCACCCAGGTTTGGGCTTAGGTCATTTACTGAGCTAGCATAAGCTATACCAACCAACCAAATGCAAGTATGATCAATGTTCTCACCCAAAGTGTTTCCCAGTGTAGCTGTAATGTCAAACTCTTCCTAATTCAGACACTTTCTTAGCTCTGCTAACAGTGATGGATATCTGGTAGTGTAGAGTCTTCATGTTTTGATGGTGATTCAACACATGTATTTCAGTTCTTGGACATGCAACATGGTACGGGAGAAATACTGCAACCAGCACTGAACATCTTTCCTATCAGTGGTTGTGTGGTTGGGAAAGCACTTAATTATTAATTTTGCCAGAAAATATGGCCCCTAAGACTTCCTTTTGAAGTGCTGGGGCTTGAGTTGTGGACCCTGAGTTTGAGTTGACCTGTGGATGAGTCACAACCCAGCAGAATGTTTTGTTTCCCCCACTGGCTTCAGGTTCCAGAGGCAGAACCTGGCCCAACTATGTTTTTGTGGCTCTGCCCTCACCCAAGTGGTTGTGGTTGGGGTGGTGGGTGAGGCCAGGACTATATCAACCAGGAGCCGCTCAGTTGGAGGTGCTTCCTGTTGGGTGTGGCTTCTGTTGGGGCTGATTGAACCTTGCTGCGCTCTCTTGGTGCTGTCCTTCTATTTGAAGGGCCACTGAGGGAGCTATCTCTGTCTGTTGTGTTGAGCAGGTGATGCTGGCACCACAGTGGGCAGCGGAGGAGCTGGGCCCGCGGAAACCTACGGCAGGATTGTTTGAAAGAAGACTTGTGAGTGGGTGTTGTTCAGTTCAGTGTTGGCCTGTGGATCAGGCAACTGATGGCAGCATAAAATGAGGATGGCTGAACCAGCACGACGCCTTTATAGTTACGTGCTTGTCTGAGCTCTGGATCTGTACTGCAGGGATATTCAGTGGAGAAGAGTGGGTCTTGGGAGATGTTGGCAGACTCTCAATTATAGAAGGAGCTGTTAAGGGGGAAAGAAAAAAGCAGAGAGCATATTCAGTCCCTAAAATGAGGGACTTCAAACCTGTCTGTGTGACAATGAGAATAAGAACTTCAGCACCATGTCCCATTCAGGACGTAGTAAGAGATCAGAGAGAGCAAATGTGGCAGGCCGCAGGATGGTGGGAGAAGAAATGCTACTAATTGTGCATTTGACAGTATCCCTCGTGGCTTTGCCTTGGGCGAGGGAAGAAATCAACTGCTAGACCAGACTGGTGGTAGGAGAGAGCAAAGTGGGAGACATTCCCAGGAAAAAACTGCAAGCAGAAAGTTCCCGTGTGGGAGCTGAGTAGGCAGACACACCAACCAGGAGAAATAGGAAGTCCCTTTGAAGTTATTATTTCAAACAAGCTGCCAATGCAAATTGGAGATACCGCTTGCAACAAGAAGTCCTAGAAGAAGCAGGTGTCCAAAAAGTGCTGGACCAGCATTTCTCTCACAGCATTCCTAGGCAGAAACAAAGGTTAGCCAGAGCCTGTGAACAGCACCCAGTTTTGCTCCTTCAAATGAGAAAACACTGTTCCTGGGTGAATTAACCTGACAAACTCTTCTTATGCCAGTTTTCTGCAGCATGATACACCTGTTGTAGGTCACTGGTATCAAAGGACCCATGATACAAATTGCCAAGGCAATACCAAGACCATCTGACCATTCACATGTGTAGCAGAAATGCTGGCATGGTAACTGGGGCTCACTGGCTCTCGTATCACATGTCCTTGCCACTGGACCATCAGGACTTGCCCTTCTGCTTTTTAGCAGTTCCGTTCTTGCCCTTCCCTGCTTTCCATGCTCTTAGGTGTGACCTAAGAGCATTGTTCATGCATTGTACTTTAGATGATAGGATGGGTGACTGGCTTGGGTGAGGAGGTGCTTTCATGACACTGGGTGGCACAGGTTGGGACCAGCTGATAGGGCCCTCAGGGGGTCCCTGCCGTGCCCTCTCCTCTCAGGAGAGACAGACAGCAGCTGCTGGGAGGCAGGTTTCATCTTCTCAGTGGGTTTGTTCTCCACATAACAGGTCTGGATGACCACCCCCTCTGCCTGGGGAAGGCTTTATCCCACAATGCACATAAAAATGCCTTCTACCATCAACACCTTGGATTGAAACAAGAGAGAAGGTCTGAGGATTTTGACCCTGACGTGGGAGAGGTGGAAGGGCCTATTTTCTGTCCAGAACAGAAAAAAAGCCACAAACCGCTTCTTTATTTTCTTTTTTTTTTTTGCATTTCACCTGTGGTACGCACCAGACAAGCAGAGCTGTGACTGTGCCCTGAAGGGGAGAGGACAGCTATCCTCTGGCAGAATGGTGCAGGAACCAGAAGGAGAGCTGCAGTGATGAGAGCAGCCTTGGCAAAGCAGGTATGGTGTGTCCTTGAGTGGGAACACCTCCAAGGACAGCCCTGGAGCCAGGCCAGGAGGCACCAGTAGCCTCTGCTGAGTCTGTCTTGGCTCTAAGCAGGAGGTGACTAGGTGCTATCTCCTCAGCTTCTACAGCAAATCTTCCTCATGCCTCCTGCCTTGGGGGACTGCAGGAGGTGCTTTATGGACATCCTAGGGAGCTGTCTCTACCCATGGTGTAGCACCATGACTGAAATCTGGGGAGCTGTCTCTATCCATGGTGTAGCACCATGACTGAAATCTGTCCCACCTATTTTAAAGGTGTGTGTTGGAAAATAGCACCATGTCCTTGTCATGTTTACTGGATGAGTTTTGCTTTGCTTGGTTGCCATTTTGCTGTAGGTTTCTTTCAGTAGCCCTGGTGCTTGTCCTGCCTGCAGTAGAAATCTGAGATGGAGTGAAAGGAAGACTAAGGTGGTGTGTGGGCTTGGACTACTAGCAGCTGCAGGCCTCCATTGTGGGTAAATTGCAGGAAACAATGACTTAATGCCTTCCATTCGAAATTTGGGAGCAAGCAACTTTCAGGGATTTTCCACAAAACCCCTGCCAACCTGGCAGAGTATCCTCCATGCCATGGCTCTTCAGCTTCTCAAGGGTGAGCAAATGTGCAGCAGGACAACACTGGTAGCCTTGGCTCCACCTGGTGCCATTGCTCCCAGCTCTCCACCACCTGCTCCCTCTTGTTCTCACAAATCACATGCAGGATTTTCACAGACAAACTGGATAATGGTAAGGAAACGGGGAACAAATTCAGTGTGGGCACTGAACAGAAACTAACAGGTTCCTTGATCATCCATCAACTGCCTGGGCACCAAGTGAAGGCATCCTGATGCTGGCTGAGATCACTAGTCAGGAGTGACTCTCTGCAGGGAGAAGCAGAGCAAGCAAACATCAGGAGAGTTGAGTGCTCCCATGATGACCCAAAAAGGCCTGTGGTGGAGGACTGTCCCTGCCTGTTCCTGGAGGTGTGTACCTTTCTCTCCAGCTATGTGTTTGGACCAGGAGAGCCTGGAGCCCTGGCGTGCCCTGGCTTCTGTGTGAGCTGCAGGCATGGATTTGGGTGCTGCTGAAGACAGGGTGGAAACGAAGATTTGCCCCAGGGTGCAAACAGTGCCCTGGCAGGAACATGCTGGCTTTTGAATGGCTGTTTCTGGGGGCTGAGGCTGGTGAGAAAGTGAACATCCTTGAGGGGTGGCCCCTCATTGTCACTATAATGCTAGGGATGCTGAATCACATATGGGTAGTGTGGGCCTGTCCTGTACTCAGTACCTGATCTGGCAATGCCCATTCAAAATACTCTGCACCCCAGCTGAGCTGGGTCAGCTCCAGGTTCTCCAACATTGCATGGACAAGCTGCTGCAGAATTTCAATTGTACATGCACCTCTAAAGATGTAATTTTGCGTATGGCATTTATTGAGATGCATACGATAAGAGATGGAAAGCTGAAGCCTTCCTAGGGATTGTGCTGGGCTTCCTTTGGCCTTGTTTGCTCTCCTCCTCAAATCCACTGCTACAGCCACTGATCATTTCACAGGCAGCAGGAGAGTAAAGACAGCTTTGGTTGGTGTTGGAAGTAAGAGCCTGATGCAGAAGAAACTCCAGAAAGCTTCAAATCTTGGTTACTTTCTCTATTGATGCAGAATTTCTGGATTTTTAACAACATAGTATGGTTTACAGCCAAAAAACCTACGGTGGGCATGTTGAGGAGTAGAGAGAAATGGGGAAGATAAAGATGACAACATTTTTCAGGAGGTGTAGGAACATTTTATTTCATGTGCTACACTCTGGTTTAAATGAAATGCCCGTTCAAAGGGCAAGTTTTATTCTTTGTTTCCATGAGGAGTGGCGACCTGGGGGCACTTTCAGCTTTTATCTTTTAGGTTTTGTCTGATTTGGGTTTTTTTCTTCTACTAAAATATAAAGGTTGAGAGGGTGTGTGTTCCTGCTGAACACAGCTTGGGTTTTCAAAGGGTAAATGAGAAAATCCATGAGCAGCTCTGCTGTAGAGACCAGGGTGTAAATGCAATCAAGGCGTGAGAAGGGACACCACACTTGGTGGCCCACTCTGAGACTTTCATGTAATAAATTGAAGCCAAAGGGATCCTAGATTCTCTCTTTCAGGTCACTGCTCAGCCAGGCCAAAGGCAAAGCAACACACCCTGATTCCAAGAAGTGAACAAGGCTCAGCTCAGTCCCACTCCTCCCTCTATCTGGAGCAGCTGAGGTGTGGTAGCAAGCAAGGCAAGCTGCAGAGAATGCTTTCTGGGAGGCACAGGGCTGGGAATTTAGGTAAAAGAGCTTTTTACGGGCAAAGCATTGCTGATACCAGCAGTGCTAGGTCTATTTTTAATGATGTAGGAATGGAGAGTGCTTTCAGCATTAGATGGGTTTAGTAATATATAATTAATATCAGTGCACTTCCATTGTCCACTGAGAGGGTGGGAAGGCCCTGGCTAACTTCTGAAGCTGTAAAAAGAGAAAGAAAAGGTTGAAGGAATTGTAATGTATTCAATCAATGGAAATTAGGTAGAAGAAAAATGAAAGTTGCCAAGAGCAATTTATTCTGGTAAAAACTGTGTGGTTGGGCTCTGTTTCCGAAGCTGGTTGTGCTCCATGGTGCAATGGAAGGAGCTTGTACATGCTGGTCTGAACCCTCCTGCTGCTGGATTCGATCTTCTGCCCATGAGAGGATATTGTGCCTGCTATGACCGTGGGCCTGACTCATCCTCCCTCTTAAAAAACCCAAGAGGTTGTTCTCTGAAATTATTCTAAATTTTTTAAAAAATCCCCAAGAACTGGTTCCTGCTAACGTGGAGTGGGGAAATTTCCTTGAAACATATTCCCATCCTCCTTTATAAATAAAATTACTCTAGTGCATCATGAGGGAGGTGAAAGCCCAGCATCCTTCAGAAGACAAGGAAACCATGGAAAGGCGAATAAACTTTTTAGCAGCAGCAGACTGGCGGCAAAGCAGAATTTCTCCCTGGGAGTGACTTCCCGAGGTCCTCTTTATTATGTTGTAAAACTGCAAGTGTACCCAGGACTGTAAAACCCTGCTAAGCAAACAGCCAAGTTCTTGCCCTGGAAAGCTTAAAGCTGAAGGCACGAGTGGAGGACAATGTGCTACAAGGCAGAGCAAACACCACAGCGGCTTCATCTTTGTTAAGGGGACAAAAAAAAATTAAAGGTTTTTATTTCATGGGAGAAATGGAAAAAATGTGGGCAAAGGGGAGGAAAATAGACAAAATACACCAGCGCAGGGGTGGTGCAGAATGTGCGAGGAGGGAGGAAAGGGAAGCGAAACCAAAAGGCGGGTTTATGTTTGAAATCTGGAGGGTGGGGTGGGGGTGTTTGGGGCGAAATGGAAACTTTTCCCAGCCGGTGAGCGTGCTCAAGGCGGGATGCGGGATGCGGGGATGGGATGGGAAGCCCGGCAGCCCCCAGCAAGCCCCCAGCATCCCCCGGCAGCCCAGCCCGCTCCGGGGCCGAGGGGGCGGTGNGGGCGGTGCCGCCGCCGCTGCGCAGGGAGCAGCTGCTCCCTGACACATCCCCCCGCTGCCATATTGTGTCCGCGCCGCACGGCTTCATGACCGCAGTGAGTGCAGCCGGCGCTTCCCCTCCTTTCCTTCCCTCCCTACCCTCNGCGGGGCCACCCCCCTCCCCACCCCCCAGCTCCTCCTCTCGGCGCGGCTCCGCGGAGCTTCCGTCTGTCCGTCCGTCCGCGGGCTTTACGCGAGTGACCTCCGCAGGCCCGAGCTTCTTGCGCGCCTCCACCCGGGGCTGGGACCCCCTTCGCCCCCGGGTCACCGCAGCCGAACCCCCGGGGCGGTTTATTCAACTAAATAAACTCCCATTGGGCGTTATTCCGGCGTGCCCCGCTGTCCCCAAACGGGTGGGAAGCCCCCGCGGGTGTACAAAGGGGTCTGTGGCTTGCAGAAATGAGGCGGGAACTGGGGACGAGTTCCAGGAGTCCCGCGTTTTGAGGTGGAAACTCTGGAAATGGCTCTTGGGGTGCTCGAGGCACGGCCGGGAGCTGCACGTGGCCCTTCGGAGTTTGCCGGCGTTTTCGGGGGTTTCTGGTGGAGTTGGGCAGGGAAGCGCGGTGGTGGCTGGGGAGCAGCATCCCACTGCCTGCTCGGTGTCCTCCTCCACACAAGTGCCCCTGGTCTCCCAGAAACTCGCTTTTGTTCGTAAAGATTTGGATTCTGATGAGGCACAAAGAAAGAGTAAAGAGGACAAAGAGTAAAATGAGAAATTAAGGAGAAACCTTCGGCGAGGCACAAATAAAATCCCCTCCCTGTCTTGGCTCCTGCCGAGAGATGGACATTATATGCAAAATGTAAAGTTAAAAATGGTGAATTATGCTGGACTTATGCTGTGAAGGTAACTTGATTCGGTTTGTGGCTAACCTGTGAAGTCAAGGTAATTATATATATATAATATACTACATATACACATACACACTCTCCAAATCCTACTACTGGTGGACTTGCATTTAGTTGGACTTTGGTGGCAGTTGGGTTGTAATATATTGATCCGTGAATCGTCTAACCTGTGTCATGTTTCTTGGTTTGGGGTCCTTTTTTCCCCTCTTGGAAGTCCAGTGTGATGCTACATCTATGCAAGAAAAATGAAGCTGATGTTATCTTATGTCAGAGAACTTGAACTAGTTTGCAGGGTTTTTGTTTGGTTGGTTTTTTTTCTTGGCAGGTGCCAACTTAGATTTCCCAAGCTCTGCAGAAGGTCGTTGGACACATTGAACTGAAAGCTGGGTAGTAGCAATTAACACGGCACAGAGCTTGAGGTAATGAACTTAGCTGAGTGCCAGGGTATGTGATTTCTGAGCTCGTCCGTGTGCTGCTGCAGAGGTTCATCTTCTGCTGGGGGCTCGCTTGTGTCCAGCTGCGTGACTTGAGTTTTGTAGAAACAAGGAGGAGGTGGTATTTTTCACTTTGTATGTTTGAGTTGCCTAAAATACATAGAGGACTTTTCCATGCTCTTAGTCTTATTTTTAAAATGCACCTATGAACCAAGCAGCTCCACTGCACTTGGTGTTTACACTTGTGGAGCATGGTGGAGGTGCTGCGTTGTCTTTAGCTGTGGTGCTGCCTTGGAGAGCAAGGAGCTGGAGGGAGCTGGAGGCACTGACCCTGTATTGCTTAAGTTATGTGGCCCTGAGTNGCGCGGCGGGTCCCGCTGGTGCTGAGGGGGGAGGTGTGGGGGTGGCTGGTGTCCCTCTCAGGGATGCTGCGCCCCACGCGTGGTGGGGGGGCGCGAAGCGACACCCTCCCCCCTCCCCCGGCGTGGGGACAACGCGCGGTGGCGGCGCTTCCTCTTCAGCCGGTCTCGGTGACGGTACGTGGGGAAGG
>VYZX01021810.1:106104-166967 GCA_013401335.1 Brachypteracias leptosomus
GCCGGCGCTTCCCCTCCTTTCCTTCCCTCCCTACCCTCTCCTTCCCCACGCCTGGTTTTGTTGTTTCCCCCTCTTTTTTTGGTTTAGTTTTTGGGGTTTTGGGGGTTTCCGGGGTTGTTTTTTTTTTGTTTTTAGCGCTGTGGGAGGGTTTCGTGGGGCAATGGGAAAGCGCGGGGAGCGGGGCGGCGGGTCCCGCTGGTGCTGAGGGGGGAGCTTTTTTTGGTTTAGTTTTTGGGGTTTTCGGTGTTTCCGGGGTTGTTTTTTTTTTGTTTTTAGCGCTGTGGGAGGGTTTCGTGGGGCAATGGGAAAGCGCGGGGAGCGGGGCGGCGGGTCCCGCTGGTGCTGAGGGGGGAGGNTGGTCTCCCAGAAACTCGCTTTTGTTCGTAAAGATTTGGATTCTGATGAGGCACAAAGAAAGAGTAAAGAGGACAAAGAGTAAAATGAGAAATTAAGGAGAAACCTTCGGCGAGGCACAAATAAAATCCCCTCCCTGTCTTGGCTCCTGCCGAGAGATGGACATTATATGCAAAATGTAAAGTTAAAAATGGTGAATTATGCTGGACTTATGCTGTGAAGGTAACTTGATTCGGTTTGTGGCTAACCTGTGAAGTCAAGGTAATTATATATATATAATATACTACATATACACATACACACTCTCCAAATCCTACTACTGGTGGACTTGCATTTAGTTGGACTTTGGTGGCAGTTGGGTTGTAATATATTGATCCGTGAATCGTCTAACCTGTGTCATGTTTCTTGGTTTGGGGTCCTTTTTTCCCCTCTTGGAAGTCCAGTGTGATGCTACATCTATGCAAGAAAAATGAAGCTGATGTTATCTTATGTCAGAGAACTTGAACTAGTTTGCAGGGTTTTTGTTTGGTTGGTTTTTTTTCTTGGCAGGTGCCAACTTAGATTTCCCAAGCTCTGCAGAAGGTCGTTGGACACATTGAACTGAAAGCTGGGTAGTAGCAATTAACACGGCACAGAGCTTGAGGTAATGAACTTAGCTGAGTGCCAGGGTATGTGATTTCTGAGCTCGTCCGTGTGCTGCTGCAGAGGTTCATCTTCTGCTGGGGGCTCGCTTGTGTCCAGCTGCGTGACTTGAGTTTTGTAGAAACAAGGAGGAGGTGGTATTTTTCACTTTGTATGTTTGAGTTGCCTAAAATACATAGAGGACTTTTCCATGCTCTTAGTCTTATTTTTAAAATGCACCTATGAACCAAGCAGCTCCACTGCACTTGGTGTTTACACTTGTGGAGCATGGTGGAGGTGCTGCGTTGTCTTTAGCTGTGGTGCTGCCTTGGAGAGCAAGGAGCTGGAGGGAGCTGGAGGCACTGACCCTGTATTGCTTAAGTTATGTGGCCCTGAGTGCTCTTGGGAACCTTGCTGGAGTAAAACTCAGTCAATATCTTTGTTGGCAGTGTCTTGACCAGAAAATGAAGTTGTGACCCTCCTTGGGTGCTGCTGTTGAGGCTGCACTGAAGGAGCTCCCCAGGGATTGCTCAACCCAGAAATAAGATTAGGGGTTTTTTATCCAAAAGAGACACCAACCAAGGAGTGTGCTGCTTCAATAGCTCCAACCACCACAGTTTTTCTGCTTGAGGAGCCTTCCTATGTTCTCTGGGGAGCTCGGGATAAAAGGCTCCAGGGTTGCCAGCAACTATCTCAATGTCAGGACGTGCCAGTCCAGTAAGTAATGGAGCAGATACAGGGTTGCATAATGGCCCCATCAAACGAAAAAAAGGACTACCTGGCAAACGAGTGTAGTGCCCGAGGAAGAAGACAGAGACTTAGGGGTATGTCAAACTGATTTTTACCATCTTTATGGCTTTGCCTGCTCAGTGTAGTAGACTTGAAAACTTGACACATTGAGCAAAGGCAAACTTTAGGTAAACGAGCTAGTTTGGCACCTGAAGATGCTGTGTGTGGTTTTAGTTTAAACTGGTGAGAAAGTGATGCAGTTCTTGTGTGGAAATGTTGGTTCCCATAAGAACAGCTGAAGTTTTTATGCTGGTTTCACTGGGGTTGTAACTGTACGTTCCTTCGACATTGTTGCTCCTTGACTACTCATTGGGGTTAGAAGGAGCTGGTACTTAGGAGAGGAAATACCCCAGACGTTCAGAAGGCTTTTTCCAAATGCAGGTTCATGTTACCTTATCAGAATGAGCCCGAGAGCAGGATTACAGCTGGTGGGGTGACAGAAAGCAAGGTGTGGGGAGGAGTGATGATGTGCCCACAGCCACTGCTGCTGTGCATCTCTTACACTGTTCCCTTCAATGAGGTGGTCTTACTGCACCTCCATAGTGCAAAACGAACCATGTGAAATTCAGCTTTCCTTTCCTGGCTGTAAGTCAATGAAAAGTAGCTTTTATTCCCCATAAGTCAAAGCAGTCAGCAGTACAGATGCATGCTCACTACCTTTTAGCTCCTTGAGGTTTCTTATTCTGGCTGTTGCTGTTCCCCCCCTCCCATTCATGAGGTGCATTGTGGATAAGCTCTCATGTAAGTTGTCACTGTGTTGATAAGAACTTTTTTGAGGGAAGTAGAGGCAGCAAGTGCCTCTTCCTAGCATGTGCCTTGCTGCTTGACAACTGAAATGGTGTTGGGCAACTTCCTGCGCTGAGATGCTGCTGTCAGCGGCACTTGAGAGACGAAGCCTCTGATGTGAGTCACCAACAAGTGTGCGCTTGCAGCCTGCAAGCTCCATCCACATCCCAGTGCAGCAGCTGAGAAGGTCACTTCAGGTGTGTCGTGTGTCTCTTCCCAGATCCAGCAGCCTCCTTGGCTCCTGGAGAAGACACCCACAAGTAAAACAAGAAAACCCTGAGATGCTGCTTTGGTTTTTTTTGGACTGGACCTTTGTGTGATACATGTTTATTTGTTCCCTGTCATGTTATACGTGGCTTCTGACTTACTGCACTCTGTGTGATGGTGAACTCTTCATCCCATCCTCACCATGCTGGGTAAAAGCACACAGTGATGATCCAGAGTACTTGCAAAACACAATTTAAGTCAGCAAGTGGGAGACAGTCTGCCCATGCTTCGATAATAAATTAGGTGGTATGGAAGAAGTGCTGTCTGTTACAAGCCAGCATCTTCATGACCCCTGGTACTCTGCCTCCTCCCCATAAAATGTTATGGCTGCAGAAGTACAAGGGTTGGGTCACACTCGTTTTTGGAGGGCACTTCTGGGTGTTTCTCAATGCCAAGTGCCCAGGGCTCTGTGTGGTCAACAACTGGGAAGACTAGCTGTTGTCCCTGGGGTAGGAATACCCATGCTACCCAATGGTTGGTCACATACCAGGACCAATTTAAGAGCAGCCTGGAATTTGTGCAGATAAGATTTATATCAAAAGTCAATGATGTGGATTTTGACTACTTTTTTTTTTTTTTTACCTAGTGTGTTCAAATTTTTTTCTGTTATGTACAAACTAGACTCAGAGCTCCCTACTTTTTCTTCAAGGGTTAGGGTATGTTAGAGACTGCATTAAATTTGGTACTGCTGCTGCAGAAATCACCCCTCACCCCTGCCCTTCCATACCCTCTGTAAGGATTAGAGTATGTATTGGGGGTGTTTTCACCCAGTTCCTGCTGGCAGAAAATCCTAATATAATTTACTCAGGTCAGCGGTACCTGTGTACATTGGTTGCCTTGCAGAATGGCAGTTGTGGTCTAAGGTGGCTGATGCTGCTTCTCTGAACATGTTGATGGGGTGGGTTCAAAATGCAGGGCTGGGCTGAGATTGGCCCAGTCTCCAGCCAGCAGCAAACCTGGTTTCTGCATTACAGCCACAGACCTGCACACCTCAGTGTGCCTTTGAATAGCATCTTTGGGTACCTTCAACTTTGTCAGCATGACCACGCTTTCCATCTGTGAAGTGGTGGATGGGTGGTATGTGGATGATGCCTCCCAGTCCTTGTGTTATTTTGCTTCTGCGTCTGGGTATCCTACCAGTGTGCATTGTACAAATTGGCATCGCCTTCATATTGTGGACTTCCTAACGTGTAACTGGATGTACTCCCAAAGCCCATCTCCTGGAGCAGCTTATCTTGATACCACGCTCAGGCTTCATTTCTTCTCTCAGATTATTTTCAGAGCATTCCTATCTTGCAGTTTGTAGCTACTTTTAGTTCTCCTGGTTCGCTTGCAGTCCTCTGCTTGCTTCCTTTTTACCACTCTTACTGGCTTGCATTATGCTCAGATTTGGGTCAAGTGTATGGTCACCTAAAAGCTAATTGCTGGATGTGGAGAGAGCTCAGTGACTGGAAAACTTGCACTAAGTAGAGCTAAGTGAGTGGGAGCAGGGAAGCTTGCTGCCAAGAAGCAACAGCAGCAATCACTCATTTGTCATCTTCTGGTCTGTGAGGACCATCACCAGACTGGTTATCAGCCGGTTTGGCTTAGGGATCTTAAGTAGTCAAAAGTATGAGCTAGAGTGCTTTTGGACTTTTGTCTGTTCCATGTGAGAATTGTCAGATGGCATCTTGTACTTTGACGGTCTAGTTTCGCTAGCAGAAGAAAGGCAGCAAGGAAAGGCTCCTTTCTTCTGTGTTTGGAGAAACTTCTGTCTTCTGTAGCCTTCCATCTGAAGGTGTACCTTGACATACAGACCTGATGTGATTAAACTAGTCTGTTTTTTCTATACAAAAAACCTGCTTGTCCCCATTGTTCCAATGTGGGGTCACCTGTATAGAAGAAAATACAATTTTATGCCACGACCATTCTGAGCAGAGAGATTATCCTGATATAAAATAATTTTGAAACAGAATGCCAAGTTCCACAGTTGCGGAGTAAAATTAGGAGCAGGTTGGCCAGGGAGGTGAGCATGGTGAAGAGCATCACTTTGCTGTGCCCAGGGCTCTGGAGGAAAATTTGTGCTTCGGGAGCAGGAGCTGGGAAACAGCAATGGGTGAAAGCTTCATGATCCCAATATTGTACTGGTAATGTGGTGGTGGCTTCGTCTTACGGCTCCGATGATGCTTTCAAATTAAATCTTGCAGAAGGGTCACTTGGGGTAAAGCCTCAAACTGTTGATTTTCAGCTGCAAATCATGAGTTCTGGTACTTTTAAGGCTGAAGAACACAGAAAAGCTGGATGGAGAAGACAGCATGTTTTCCAGTGTTGGTAAATCAGTACTGACACCAGCTGAAATGTAGCTATAGTCGTTTCTATTTCAAGAGGATGGTGGAGAAACACGTGGAAGGGTTACCCTGGAAAGGGAATTAGCATCGAATTATTTTGCCAGGCATTTTCTCAAAGGGCTCACTTGTGAACATATCAATGGCTTACATTTTTTTGCATTTTAGTCCATTTAGGAAGCAATGTACTGAATTTAAGGAACATGACTTGAAGGCATCTTTTGAAGAGCTACTATTGGCAGTAAAGCATTTTTCTTTAAAAGCACTTCCCCCTGCTCCCCCTTCCTGTGACACCAAGGATTTTTCTTAATAGTTTAGATTTTACTGCTGGTTTGTTGGATTTTTTTACTCACTTCCCAATTTCTCTGTTAGACTGTTTCATGTGCATGTTTTAAATCTGAGGCATAGGGAACTGGGTCCAGCAGTGACTGCAGCCTTTGGAAAGGCTTCACGATTCCAAAGTCTCTGCAGGCAGTGCTGGAATAAATGGTCCAGAGTCTGGGTTGGGGTCTGGGAAAGTCCGAGTTTACACATCATTTTAATTTCAGATATTTATTTCAATCGCAAGCCCACTTGTCTGTGTGTATAGGCGTGCTTAATAAAAAAATGAAAACTTTCTTTATACGAGTTAAATCTCAGATGAAATCACTTTCTCTCACTCCCTGCCCTTCCTTGGGTTATGGTGAGGGTTTAATCCCTTTCCTTTTTAAATTTTGCAGCATTTCTTAACTTTTCTTAATATCGGACCTTTTCAGAAGTAATTTGGCAAACACCTAGAAAACCCCACTTCTTTGAGCCCCCCGATGGCAAGGTTAAAAGAAACCCTTGAGCTTATGGCTTGTCTGGTCCTTCAGTTGAGTGTTGTTTTGTTTTATTTTTCCAGACTGGCTTCAAGAAGCCGATAACCACCTTTTTAGGGGGCTTTTAAAGAGTTGTTTTTCATTTTCCCGCCCTTTTGTGAGGCAGGAGGAGGGGAAGGGCCGTGCTGCCCTGGGTGCTGCCCTGGGGGGACATCTCTGGGTGACTCTTGTTGCTGGGCAAGGGGGGGTTGCAACTTCCCCTCCTCTCCCTCTGCAGACAACGGGGCCTATGGCCGAGAGGCGGTTTTGTCCTCGGGAGACCGTAATGCCTTTAGTTGTCTTGGATACGTGACATCATGTAGTGTTGTAATCAAATATAGGCCTTTTGGAGGGGCGGGGTTTCTGCTGACCTCCAGCCCACCGAGCTGCTCAGTGAGGTGGGCAGGGGATGGAGCAGGGCTGGCTGAGACAAAGGGGGTGGCGGGGAGGGGAAAGTTAATTTAATGTGGGGGAAATGGTCACGCTTTGAATGCTCCCAGTTGAGCAGATGCGATGCTTCTTATTGATGGGTTTTCACTGCTTGTGCCAAGATTTCTTCCTGTCACTCTTCCCCCTAACGTGCTAAAACTTGTAGCTGGTCCTGTGCAGGCTTGGAATTTTATCCCAAACTTGTATAGATGAGCAGTGACAGTCATTTATTTGTGTAATTGTTGGGCTGTTTCAACAACATAATACCTACATTAACGTATGTAAGTCAGGACAAGCCCCAGTGTTGATACACTTGCCATAAACGCAAAGGAACGTGAAAGGTCATTAGAAGAGTTTGCTATTAGTATAGTTGCTTGCATGCAAAAGCACGTACCCATCTTTTAAAATGCTCTCCAGAGCCTGTTTCTATTAGGACAAAGTTGTGTATGGAATCCACAAATGACCTGGCTCTGTAAATAAGGCTGCATGCCCCAAGCATGTTGTAGAAGGAGTGGTTGCAGAGTTCATAGAATCATAGAATGCCACATTGGAAGGGACTTCAGGGATCATCTGGTCCAACTTTTCAAGGTTAAAAACAATATATGTGTGTATACACACAGTTGAAGTGAGATGGCCCAGCACCCTGTTGAGCTGAGTCTTAAAACCATCTAATGTAGGGGAATCCACCACTTCCCTTGGGAAGACTATTCCAATATTTAATTGTTCTCATTAATGTAAGTATGATATGGATAAAAATATCTTCTCCTGGTTTAAAATCATATTCTAATCCTCAGACTTATACAATGCATGGCAAGATTTATTATTTTATTTTATTTTTTTAATCTGGAGAGAAGTTACTGTGCTGTTAGCAGGTTCCAGGTCTTGGCACTATCAGCAAAGGTGACCTAGTTGTTCAGCTGGTGCTACAGAAATAAATAGGTGCTTTTAGTTGTCGGAAAGGTTGTCCTAACCTGGGGCATTGATGTTGTGCAGATGCCAAATGGCTGAGCTGAGGACCTTGCAGTCCTCATAACCTTTCCCGAGCTTAGCTCTTCAGTGAGTTCAAAAGAAGATTGCTAAAAAATATTACTTTGTCTTGTGATGTTGAATCTCCTCCCATCTGTTAGGGCTTCTCTGAACTTGATTGCTACCTGAATACATCTGCAGCCTTAATCAGCCCCTTTGGACTTTGGCTGTACGGTTCAGGTCGTGAGTGGCTTGGAATAGCAGGACTTCACTGGGCTTCAGGTGCTGGAATGGCATTTATTAGTAGGGAGGTCCTCTCCTGGCTTTTATGTGTGATTTTGAGTGATGCCAAAAATCATAAGACTGCTGGAAAGAACGTCTTCTCCCTCGCCTCTTTTCTGATGTGCCCTAACTTTCATTTCAGCAACCTCGGTTGACTTTGCAGCCTTTTAATCATCTTACTCTAGAATCATAGTCCTCTGTCTGTAATTACCGTGCAAAATAACATGCACCTCCACTGCGATACTCTGTATTTGAGGAGTAGATAGATATTTTGTCTGGCTTTTCTTTAGAAGATACTTCCAGGAGGTTGATGCTTGAGTACATCAGGGTTTGGGTGCCTGATGCTCAACTTTTACTTGCAAGTGTTAATTAACAGCAGTATATTGAGGTACTGTGTATGTACTGGTAAAGCAAAGCACAAACCGTTGCACATTTTTCAGAAGTGTGCTTAAAGCACATTATTTCTGCACTTGCATGGCTGAAAGTTGCCTTCTGGCTCTGCTTGCAGGGCTGGGGCTGTCCCCATGGGAACTGCAGCGAGTCCCAGGGCATTCAGCGTGCCAGCCAGAGAGGTCAGTTAAATGGTTGCCATCTGCCATCTTCATTCGGTAAGGAATGGCTCTGAGGGAGCAGGAGGAGAAGGACAGGGAGCGTGTCTCAGCAGCTGAGCAGGTGCACGTCATTTGGAGATGGTTTTCTTGCAAGGCTTTTGCTGGCCCTGGAGTAGCTGAGGAGGCAGAGAAGGTGACAGAGAATAAAGGGATGGAAGAGAAAATTTATTAAGTGACCTTGCAATGCTTGTCTTTCCCCCTCCCTTCAGATTTCATATCAGAGCTTCTAATTCAGCTTGGGTGGGAGCACTGTTCAGAGCAAGGTTAGAGGTGGCTACCTCTAACCTTATTTGCATCAACCTTTCTAGCTGGTAACAGTGAGAAACACTAGGAAGAAATCTGAAGGTCCAAGTGTATACATTTTTATCATGATACTTGTGATAGAGAGCTGCTTCTGTGCTCTCCTCAGGGTCTGCTCTCCTTGCTTTTACTGTGGATTTCCTGCTGAGTCATCCCTGTCCACAAGCCCCTGATAGCTTATAGTAGAGATGACTGTGGTGAATCACATGACCCTATGTGTGATATATTAAATAATTAATATATTAAACCCCAAATACTGGAAGCAATAATGTTGAAAATGATAGCTTGGAAGCTGTGTTCTCACAGCCCCATCTGGTTAGGGCCAGGCAGAGCACACATGGAGAAAAAGAAATGGTGAATTTCAGGTGTCATTAAGGGTCTACATGAATCAAGAGGGGCTCTGGAAAGAACGTGTGAATTAAGCTGGTCACTTTTGTGCTGTCAGATACACTCCAGTGGCACAGCTGTCCCCGCCAGGCTGCTACAGGCAGAAAGTGGTGCTGTCTCAGATGAATAGTTAGAGATGGTCCTACGGGCCCCATGGTCGTTGAGTGTTTGAGAGGTGAGAAGGTCCTGTGGTCCACATGGCTCTTGGGTTCTTGAGAGGTGAAGAGGTCCTAGGGTCCACACGGCCCTTGGATGCTTGAGAGGTGAAGAGGTCTCATGGTCCTTGTGGCTCTTCGATGCTTGGGAGGTGGGACAGGCATTGACATGTCTGTTAATGAGCCCATCTGTGGGGTACCCCTTTGAAGCTGCAGTGGTTAATTTTTGTCTAGGGGAAGGGTGAGCTTTTAATGGCTTTGCAGTAGAAAGGTCGGTTGTTGGTTTCTTCTTCGGACTGATGCACAGCAGGGCACGGTAAACTGGACAGAATTAGAGGTTTCGATATTCTGACATCAAGCAAAGCAAGTGTAGGTTAGCCTGGTATAAAGCACGTTATGTTGTTGGGGTTGAGTTGATGCTGTCTAGGAACAGGAGCTATCTCCAGAAAGGCAGTGTGAAAATTATCAGTTGATAATTGTGCTGGTTTGAGCTAGAACGGAACCAGTTCTATGTTGAGTCATTTTACTTCTCATCTAAGTCTCTTCTAAGTGACTGCACTTTCTGAAATTAACGGCACATTTTCACAGGCAGTGTCTGCTCCTAGCAGTGATGACACTCAATGTTTAGAGTTACACCAAGGATTGGTGCATGCAGAAAGGTTCTTGCTTATACTTGCTCTTGTGCAGACCACGGTCACTTCTAACTTGTGTGCCATGTTGGAGTGCTGTAAAAAGGTCCTAAGTAAATAAAAAGGTCACACTTGTGGGGAGGAGCAGACAGGACAGGTGACGCAAACCTGACCAACAAAGTATTCCATTCCCTATACATCATGCTCAGTATAAAGCTGAGGGATCACAAGGGTGAAGCTCTCTTCCTCTGTGGCTGGTGCTTGAGGAGGACTTTGTCTGTTCTTCTGCTTTCAATCCCAAGCCATGTGTTCCTGAATTCAGTTCCTGTCTGCTGCTGAGTCCAGTCTGGGACTTCCCCAGTGTCTGCTCTGCAGCGTCAGTGGTGATCATAACAGAGGGAGTTTGATACTGGTTTTGTATCTATTTTTATTTATTTATTTAAAAAAATTTATTGTTACTGCTTTATTAGAGCTGGTTTAGGTTGGATTTTTTCCAATCCATAAGTCTCCCTTATTCTTCTTCCCTTTTGGGAAGGGAGAGGGGTTAATAGAGAGCTTCTGTCGTTCATTTCGTGGCTGGCCCAGCCTTAATCCTTGACAGTGGTCCCTGATCTTACCACTCTCATTACTGCCATTGCAATGGAGTTAAGTATGACTTCAGTTAAATAACTTTTCTTATTGCTTACTCTGCTGTTCCTGTATTTAAATTATCTTTGATGCGGCTTTTAGTTTAGACGACTGGAGAACACTCTTTGGAAATTGCAGTAGTTATGGAACTGTGATTTTTTATTTTATTTTTTTTTTCTTATTTATTAGACGTTAATAGTCTAATAATGGCCTTTATAGCTTTCTGGAAAAAAGATTTTAATTTCTGCTGATATGTTCATGTAGAAGATGTGTGAGGTGGTGAACTAGACACTAAGAAGGTAATGAGACGTGGATTTTTATAATGCATCTACCAAGAGAAATGTGGCACCAGCCTATATTATTTACTGTAAGTATATTGCTCGCAAATATTTTTTTTTAAAGTAGGGTGTTAATTATTCTAATGATCCTCTGCTAACACATAATGGCATGCAAACGAGTAGCATGACACCACAAAGCCTACCTGATTTTAAGTGCCAGTTTAATAAGTTTAATATGTTTTTCTTCCCTTTATATTTTTGAGAAGATGGTGAGCATGCCCAGGCCATATTTGTGTTATAGAACAGATTTTATTGCCCCATTTCACCAAAGGGATAAATATAGTGACCTAAAACTTGCATGTGTGTGTGTGCATGTGCGTGTCCTCGATCTCTGTGCTGGCTGAAGATCTGCAAAGGGACATTTCGTGCAACATGAACCCAGTGCTAAAATTACTAGTACACGGCTGGGAGGTGTAAGCTGGGACATAGCTGGGTAAGGAGGTGCTGAACAAGGAGGTTACTCTAATAAGGAAGACAGTGCAACTCACAGAGCAGCAGAACTGACGCTTGTCTCACTGCATGAATTTTATCACTAGCTCTTTGTTTGTTTTTTAATTTAAGAAAGGATTGAAAAACTGACATAAGCATATGTATACATTGCTGTGTTTAAAGCCAGCAACCACTGACTGCCAATATAAATCTGCTCTGATGGCTTGGGGGAGAAGTAAATTGTAGGGAGAGCAAAGCTATTTTTGACCAGCTATTTGAGTAGTTTGCTTTGCTTTATTTATTTATTTTAATGACTGAGCTGGTAGTTAATCATGCCCGTCCCTGCACTTAAATAGAAAATTTGGAGGATGATTTCCAGCACTAGTAAGCAGAGGTGCAGGTGTTGCTGCCAAGGCAGCTTTAGAATAGGTGGTGCAAAAGTATGTGAGCTGAAGAAGAGAGAAGAAATTGCTGGTGGGGAACCCAGAGTGTTTCCTGGAGGAGGCACAAATTCTGCACCCCATGTCTGCCCAGCACAGGCAGGGGCTGGCAGTGCTCTGGCTCCTGTTGGGGAGCATAAAATGGATATATCCTGTCACCTTTTGATGTCATGCCTCCATTGGGCACATCAGTCTCCTCCTCCAAAATAAGGAGACTGGGCAAATAGATCTCCAAGCAGGTAGGGCAGTGTAATTGCATGGACACGGTGAAGCTATCAGTTTGGAGCCAGCTGGCAGCATGGTTTTGTAGGTGGGACAGCCAGACCATGCACACAAGTTGGCCAACTCCTTGTCTTCACTTTGTAGGAGAAGATGCAAGTACTCAAAGCCATGTGTTTACTAAAAAACGTTGTAAGAAAACATCCAGTAACAGCATAGAGCTGTCTGGTGAGATATGATATGGAAACTGGCCTGGTCTTGCACTTGAGCTCTTATGGTAGGAGCTGGGGCATGAAAGCTGAATGATAGCATGTACTGGAACAGGGAACTAGTGAGGGCTTGTTGTTTTAGGGGTGATGGGTTTAGGGTTTTTAATATGAACCTCAACTTTGCTGGTAAACTGCATCCGTTGTTGGACTGTCTTACATTTATAGCAGGCTGGTAGACCCCTTATATGTGTGTGTGTGTGTGTGTGTGTGTGTGTATATGTATGTATATACACACAACACATCTGTCGAGTAGTTTTATTGGTCTGTACTTCTGGTACAGCTGTGTTGGCCAGAGCTTAGGTGCAGTGAAGCTCTAACCTGGTCACATCGCAGGAAAAAACAGCTGTTGCCATAACATCGTTTGCTAGATGACCTCTTTTAAAACTCCACAAGCAAGAAGATATTTTTTTTATCATAATGCATCTAAAGCATGGGTAGTCTTGCATTCTGGGTGGCAATTTTTAATAGATAACAATTTCATGGTTGGTTTTGGGTGGGTTTTAGTTTGGTTTTTTTTTTTTCATCTAGGGGAAAATTCAAAGCAAGTGGTCAGCCATTATTTTTGTGGTAGGTCTGACCTGCCACCCCAGTGAATGGTCCCTTCTCATTGAGAGCTGGTCCCACTGTCCTCTTCCTCTGTGGGGGAGCCTGGGTTAGAGCAGCAAGCCCTTGCAGGAAGGGAAAAAGAAGCAGTTTTGGACCTGGGCAGCTTCACAGGACCCAGCTGATGGACAGATAGACTGGCCAGATCTTCCCCTGGTAGAAACAGGAGGCAGTACTTGGGAATGACTGTGACTTTTAGGGGTTAGTAAAGACTTCATTTGTGCAGAGACTAGAAATTCACTTTACAGTGATCCAAGTTTTGAAACTTATTTTCTACTCTTTGGGAACTAAAGGCAAACACTTCTAAATAGATTCAATTTACAATATAATGAGTGTGACTAAAGTTACTGTGATGGCTGAATGGATTAGATCCTACCTGTTAAGGTCCTTTTCAGAATTCAGATGTTGATATCAAAATAGCTATTTCTGTGTCCAGATTGGTGCTTCAAGATAGATACAGCAGTTTCCAAGTGCTTAGCATAAGTTCTGGTTACAAACCAAGCGGAGTTAACACTTGCTCATGAGATTACCGAGGGACTCGTGTTGGACCCTGGCTCTCATCAGTGACCACAGTGTTCTTACACAGCGTGGGGATGGTACAGCCCTGCGTTTGGGTTTGGTGGGCTGCCACTGAATGTGATTTTGAAGGTTTGCATTGATTTCTGACCATCTCCTTTGTTGCAGACCAATAAAGCTCAATGGGTCCAGTCACTGGAATGACTCCGGATAAGAAAGCTGAAACACCAGGAGCAGAAAAAGCTGCAGGACTACGGCAGTGTCATGGAATGGGCAGCTTGCCTGATGCAGGCGATGCCGGCAGGCCAAAGGCCACCGTGGTGGACAGAGATTCAGCAGATGACGAGCTCACAAATTTGAACTGGCTGCATGAAAGTACTAACCTTCTAACAAACTTCAGCCTCGGAAGTGAGGGTCTTCCGATTGTTAGCCCCTTATATGACATTGAGGGTGACAGCATGCCATCCTTCTCGCCATCCTGCTACCAGAACCCTGAAAAAAAATCCTCCACTTCCAAACCCCCTTACTCTTTCAGCCTTCTCATTTACATGGCAATTGAGCATTCCCCCAACAAGAGCTTGCCAGTCAAAGAGATCTACAGCTGGATCCTGGAGCGCTTCCCCTACTTTGCCACGGCCCCCACCGGCTGGAAGAACTCGGTCCGACACAACCTCTCCTTGAACAAGTGTTTCCGAAAGGTGGAGAGAAGCCATGGCAAGGTGAGGCCTGGAGGGAGGGAGGTGGATCAACTTTGAAATTCAGGAAATGGAGAAGACTCTACTGTTCTCAAGGACATTTTTTTTTTTTTCCCCTCCATGTCCTCTAACACTTTATTTGCCACAAATCACAGGATAACAAAAGTCACTTGGTATTGTTATTTAGTGCTGACCTAAATAGGGTAGAGCTAGCTGTGGTGCCTCCTTTTTAAAGCTGACTAACGTGCTATTCAAAAGGTCCTTGTTTCACTTTTAATTTTGTTAGCCTGTAATACCCAGCTGAAATTTCAGACATGTCTTAGTGTGATTTTGATGAAGCTTCTTAAACTGGTGCTCTCTATTCTCCAATGCTGAAATTTTGGGGTGTGTTCCACCTTCCCTGCTTTTCCAGCATGGCCACAGCTATGATCACACCGGCAAGCAGAAGAGATCACAGCATGCCAAGCAGCTTCTCCATTTGGCTAGCACGGGTGTTGCCTGTTTAGGTGCAAATGTGATCTTCTACAAGGTGCCCTTGCTTGCAGGCACGCTGTATGTACATGGCTGAGTGTTTCTTAGTCTAACAGCTGTCTTGAATATTAAACTGACCCACTTGTGATCTTTTGCACTTAGCACAGCTATAACTTTCCAATAACCATCTTAATTCCTACATTTAATGTATTGCAGTACCTTGCTTTAACCTCTACCTTAACAGTGTCTCTCTGGTGCAGACACAAGCTCCACTTCTGAAAGTCTAGAATACTCTTCTGTACAAATTCTTTCTTCTTCTGACATGTGTGATTTTACTAGTGACTTCCTTCCTCCTCATTTTCCATCCCATTCCTCAAAGAGCTGTCTCTGACTTAAATAAACCAACAAACCACATACCAGAAATCAACAAACAAATCCCAGGCCCATGTGCTTGGAGGTCAGCCTGAGCAGTAGCAGGCTTCTTATCAGGAATGCATGTGATGCCTGGCGTGCCTGACAGCCTCTCACTGTAGATAGAGGTCCTGGAGCTGGGGTGGCATCAGGAGGGACTGCCTTGTACTGGTAGGACTGAATGTCACTGCTTCTCAACACTGCTGCTTTTCCATTAAATTGTTATGGTGGTGTTTTCCCAAGCATGAGCTTTGTCCTGGAAATAAATGACTTTGCTGATGAGTCCTGCCGAGTGTTAGGACAGGCTTTTAATGTGGGTCCAGGTACTGTAATGGAGTCACTGAGATGCTACAAGCTGTGCCTGTGTGAAGGACATGAATCTGAGCAGCAACCACAAGCTGCCACAGGTGGCAAAGGTGCCCTTAAAGGACTGGGTGGCCCTGTCTAGGAAGGGAGACAAGAGTTTCAGAAGGATTAGGGCAGGAAAGGGAAATCTTCTAAGTCTGTCTATGAGTTCCTGCTCTTTGTGGATCTGCCCTTTAAAGCTCAGCAGCTTCTAGCTTGGAAACCCTCATGGTTTAGGAGTCGACAGTCAAATCTCATGTCTTGGCATTTGGGTGGCAGGAGCTTGCTACTGCCCAATTAGTCCTCTGCTTACCCTGGCAACACCACCGGTATTGCTGGGTTTAGAGGATGGCTTGTTGCTACATATGACCTCTCTGGTAGGAAAACCAAAATGCATCATAACTACCACCATTACCAGGAAGGCATTGCTGATGTTCTGTCAAATGCTCTGTCAGCATTTTCCCAGGACTTTAGACTGCATAGCTCTCAATTCTTAAGAACAGAAACTGTATTTACCACAAAAAAAAACAACCCAGAAAAAGCCCCTCCTGCAACTTTGCCGAAGTTCCTCCATTTCCAGCAAACAGTATTTAAATCTTTACCTTCTGCGCTGCTTAGAAAGGGACCAGATGAGGGTACTGCTCCAAATTCTTCCTGCAAAATAAGTCCAAGGCACACAGCGGCACACACACAGACTCCATGGGAGGTGATCTGGCAGATGATGGGAATTCTGCAGACCCCTTTGGATGAGCTCCTCTGGTGTCACTTCTTGGAGCAAGCAGCAGTAGTTTACAACCTCACTTGCTGATCGTGCTGCCTGTAACCATGTGCTAGCTGTGCTTCTGGGTGCTTCTCTGAGAAGGCAAGATAATTTTATATTCTCTTCCATTTTTAATTTGTTAATGGCATCTTAATTGTCTTGAAGGGAGCACAAAGTCAGCTTTCTTCTATCCCAAGTGCCCGTGGAAGCAGAGAGGCCCATGGCATGTTGCATCAGAGGAATCAGAACTGTACAATGGTTTGAGTTGGAAGGACCTTAAAGATCATCTAGCTGCAACCCCCCTTCCACAGGCAGGGACACCTCCCATTAGACCAGGTTGTTCAAAGCCCCATCCAGCATGGTCTGGAACACATCCAGTGTTGGGGCATAATTTCTAATCTAAATCTGCCCTCTTCCAGTTTAAAGCTATTACCCTTTGTCCTA
The DNA here is from genome assembly GCA_013401335.1 of Brachypteracias leptosomus. Taxonomy (NCBI): domain Eukaryota; kingdom Metazoa; phylum Chordata; class Aves; order Coraciiformes; family Brachypteraciidae; genus Brachypteracias; species Brachypteracias leptosomus. The sequence goes on from VYZX01021810.1 coordinate 122,411, forward strand.
TCATTACAATTCCTTGTGAAAAGTCCCTCCCCAGCCTTCTTGTAGGCCCCTCTCAGATTCTGGAAGGCCACAGCAAGGTCTTCCTGGAGCCTTCTCTTCTCCAGGCTGAACAACCCCAAGTCTCTCAGCGTGTCATCATAGGATAGGTGTTTCAGCCCTCTGGTCATCTCTGTGGCCCTCCTCTGGATCCACTCCAACATGTCTCTGTCCCTCTTGTACTGGGGGCTCCAGAGCTGGATGCAGTAACTCTGGGTGGGGTCTTGAGAGAAGAGTAGAGGGGGAGAATTGCTTCCCTCAACCTGCTGGTTATGCTTCTTTTGATGCAGCCCAGGATACAATTGGCTTTCTGGGCTGCAGATGCATTTTCCTGGCTCATGTTGAGCTTATCATCAACCAGCACCCCCAAACCAGGAGTGTGGTTTATTTTGCAATGTCAGGGTAAGAGGAGTTTTAAAGCCTTTCAAATGAATCTGGGTTCTCATATTGGAAGGGTATAAATGTCTGACAGGAGGGGAAGGTCTCTGCCCCCATGTCCCAGGGCAGTTCTGCCTGGAGAAGATCCCTGGCTATTGCTGCTGGCCGTCAGCTGGGAAATCAGCTCTTGGAGGTCTGACAGAAAAAGTAGGAAGAGTCTGTCCTCAGTTTGCTATAATGCTGATATTTTTGTTTGGACTGGGAGCACACTTTGAAGTGAATCTCCTGATTTTCATCCCCACTTACCCAATGTGAGCTGGCATTGCAGGGCAGTTCCAGAACACATGAACTGGATTCATTTTTGGCTGGTCCTAACCTGGAAGAGGTACAGCAGGAATGTGCATGCTGGGCCCTGATTACTCCTGGACTGGACATTGTTCACCAGATCCTGCTCAAGCAGATCTGAGTAAAACATACAGGGCACGTGTGGGTGACCCCTCAGCACCAACTTTCTCACTCTGCAGAGCTATTTCCAACAAGCTGTGCCACATCCCACATTCAGGAGTCTAGGACAGCATTCAGCAGAGGTTGGGGGGAGGCTGTCCTTGCTCGGGTTGATGAAAAACACTGTATGTTATGGGGGTTTTTTAATATGATTTTCAGTTGACAGGCTGACAGAGTTGGGGTTGTTCTGCCTGGAGAAGAGAAGGCTCTGAGGAGACCTTATTGCGGCCTTTAAGTATCTGAAGGGGTCTACAAGAAAGCTGGGTAGGGATTGTTTACAAGGGCATGTAGTGATAGGACGAGGGGCAGTGGTTTTAAACTAGAGAAGGGTAGATTTAGTTTAGACATTAGGAGGAAGTTCTTTACTATGAGGGCGGTGGAGCACTGAACAGGTTGCCCAAAGAGGTGTTGGAGGCCCCATCCCTGGAGACATTCAAGGCCAGGCTTGATGGGGCTCTGAGCAACCTGATCTAATAAGACATCCCAACTCACTGCAGGGGGGTTGGACTAGATGACCTTGGAAAGGTACCTTCCAATCCAATGCCTTCTATGATTCTATGAATAATTTGAATGGCACAGAAGAGAAATTAGCTGCCTTGAGATGTCTTATGAGCCAGCAGTGCAGTTGAGAGGAAGAACTTCTCATGCCATGGAAACAGGATGTATGTGCGTCACATCTCTGCTAAAATATACATTACCCTTTCTGTATGCACATGCTGTGGTGCTGCTGTATCTAAGCAGTTTCTCAAGGTTTACCCCTGGTGATAGATTTACGAGCTGGAGTACCTTTTCTTATTAGAGTTGCAGTTGAGCTCATGTCTGTAGTTATCCACACAGATGAGGTTTCCAGTGGTTCTCTGGTAATGGTGGTTGGGAGCTGGAGCTGATGAACAGCAAGGGGATGATGCTGGAGCCAGTCCCTGGAACGCTGGCTTGCCTTCCAGTGTACCTGCTGTGGTCCTGATGCCTGTGAAGATATGGAGGTCTGATTGTGGGCCAGTGATCGAGTTAATGATATTTGCTTTTTAAGCACAGTCATGCAGCCCTGGGGTTGGAAAGAGAGAGGTCTGCAGTGGGAAACTGCTTTTTATGAGGGAGCAGTGTCTGAGACACATCACAGGAGGACTTGAAGTGAAAAGCAGTTTGGAGTTGGAAGCCCTGAAGAATCTCCCTGCTCTTTGCTAGACTTGTTTTTACAATTGTAGGTCTGGGGATTGTTTTTTATTAATAGATACCTGGAGGAGAAAAGGTGTGAGGAGGCAGGAGCAGCATCTGCATTGAGCATCAATTCGGCATGCCACTGCTCCCATGGATGTGGCACTGTCACTGTTTTCTCTGGAGGTCAAGGGGAAAAGGGTTTGAATATCTTCAACAGATCTCCCTTTCTTCTTGGTAGATATGTGTTTTAGGGGTTTTTTTCCTTTTTTTAGGGTTAGGTTTGTTTTTGGGGTTTGTTGTTGTTTTGGGTTGTTGGGGTTTCTTTGACAAGAGGTGGTGGTAAATCTGTGTGTGTTCAAATATTTGGGTAAAGAGGAGGTCCCATTTATAAGCCTGTAGAGATAGGAGAGTGATACCTATTGTCTGATAAACCTCTCGGTGTATACAGGATATACCTCCACGCACACACACGTTATTTTCCAGTGTTTTCACTGAGCTCAGGTGTAAGCAGCTGGTGAGAACTTCCCATGCTCAATGGAGCTGGGGCTGCTGCCCAGGGCTGAAGCTCGTGAAGGGGCTTTTTGTAGCGCACGGCTGGGTGTTTGCCTCTGCAGAGAGTTCAAGACACCAGTGCTGGCTGATTTGCTCCACTTTGGTTGCTCCTTGGGCTTTCCTCGCTGGAAGGGCCACACTCATTGGTCATACTTCCCTGCTAGCAGGACCATGGCAGGGTGGTGGTAAAGGTGAAGGAGAAGGCAGCACCATGGGTGGCATCTTGTTTCCAACCCATGTTGCTATAATCAAGCCCCAAAATGCTGGGAGCTGGAAACTTAATGTCTTTACAAAATATCCCCGATGCTTCGAAACACAGGGATTACTTTCCTTCCTTTTTTTTTCCTAGATAAAATCCTGTGAGTGAAATTAGAAACACAAGAAAGATGCAGAAAGATGATAGACCAAAAAATAATCTCAGACAACATAATTGCCTCTCAAAATCAAAGTAGTCTGGTGGCTGCTCTGTGCTGGCTCCTGAGGGACGTTTCCCTAGATGTTAAATAAAAGTTACACCCACATTTCAGCTAAAACATCAGCAGTTGCACCACAGTTGATGTGAAATAGTACCCTCCAAAGGCAGTTTAGCATTTTAGATTGTCTTAGGCTTGGTCTTTGCTAGGAGAAACAGCAGAGTCGTCTTTGTTGCTGTGGTTAGACCACTGGTTTGTTTTCAAGGGATTTCCAGCTCCAGTTGTGCTTGGCTTTCCCCTGAAGTGTGACACTAACTTCAGACCTGTGCTGGATTTCCACTGTGTGTCTTTTGCTAAGCAGCAGATGCAAGTGAAACCATGCACAGGAGCAGCTCCATGGGCATGTGTCTGCTTTTAGTACCAATAGCGAGGGGTGGAAATGTGGTTTCACATTACACCTAACCCAGTCTAACTACCCAAAGAAGTTACCCTGTTTATTGCCTCTTGCATTGGATCAAGTGTCTATGGCTTCAGGGTGTGCCCTGGTTCAGCTTGCTGTTGTAATACCCACCCAAAATCCTTGTGTTATGTTGTCAGGGCAGCAAAGCTAGTGGCTAGGAAGATGGAAGAGGGAAACTAACCCCATGCTGGCTCCAGGCCCCAGATGAACTGAAATAAGGTATCAAGTGGATGTACTTGCCTAAAGTAGCAGATAAAGCAGTGTAGAATAGTGGTTTGCTGGTCAGGGGAGTTCCTGCTGAGGGCAACAAAAGCTACCAAAGAAAGAACAACAGCAACAAGATGGAGTTGGGCATGGTTGGGATGCTGGGAAGAGAGTCCAAATCTGGGAGAGGTGCAGGAAAGGAATCAGGGTGTTAGTCTGTCACTGAGGATGAGTGGAGCCAGTTGGGAGGATACCCCCTTTTAGTAGCTGGTCAGCTAAATCATTCTGCCAGTGACCATGGGTGTTTAATTAAAGGTAAGATTCTTGATTGTGTCTTACAGGCTGTGCATGGTTTTAGCATGGAAAAATGAGTATAAGAAAGATTCAGGTAAAAAAAAAAAAATAACTGAGAGTTGCTGCAGCTCAGATTTCTGTGAAAGGCAGTGGCTTCAACTGAAATTACAGAGCTGCATCTCTCTCTTCTCAGCTGGAGCTCTCCCTCATTTGATTTTTCATTATTGATAGCAAAGTATTTCCTCCTCTCAGGAAAAGCACCATGACTTAAATATGACCACAGGCTTAGATGCTTTATGGATCCTTTTCAGTCTCAAGTCATGGAGCATCCATCCATAAAGTGGTATTAATACCCTCTTGATACTGACAGGAGGAGCCTAGCTGGCCTCTCTGTGTTTGCAGGAGGTGCTCCACAAAGCTTGGGTTTCTGCTTTGAGATTTTTTTACCACAAAAATCCTCCAGAAAGATCTTCCCATTCAGGTGTAGAGCTGTCCTATCCTTTTGCCATGTGCACAACCATCATGATTATAGAATTGTTTTAACTTTTCCTATTTAATTTTCCTCTTTATGTTGCAAAACAAGTTTTTTTCTTTATACCATAAATCTGTGAAGAAATCCTTGAGAGGATCAGGAGGTGCTTTACTTGCTTAACTTTCAACATAGCAAATTTAACATCAAAAGTGACTAGCACAGTGGTGCTTACATTGTTAGGGGCATCAAAAATACATTAATTAGGCTTTCAGATTTTCAAACAGTGGGAATAACCCATTTTGTAGCTGGGCATCTGGCACAATGCTGGTGTAAAGTTTAATGAGTATGTGGCCATACCTAAATGAAGGGAAAGGTGCTTTGGTTTCTTACTTAGAAACCTGTTAATCAAAAGACTGCTGATCAATTCACTGATGCCTGGGAAGATCCTTAAACTCTCAGGTTTGTTTACCAAGTATTAAAATAAGGTTTACACCTTTCAGTGGATGCAAATGGAGCTTTGGAGAAGGGGCTTTGGAGATGCTATCCCAAGCTGCAATAGGGGTGCTTCCAGACCGTATAACGAGGGTCATGGAACTGTATGCTCAGTTTGGGAGCATCCACTTTCCACGCAGGTGATGGAACTGCCTGAGATGAGGTACATCATCTGTACAGTGGTGGATGCCTATGTCATTGCACTGTGCTGCGTCTTGGGAATACTAAATTAGGAATGACTGTAACAGCCTGGCCCCTGGATTTTCTAATTTGCAGTTCTCCTTTCTTGCAGGTGAATGGAAAAGGTTCGTTATGGTGTGTTGACCCAGAATATAAACCTAACCTTGTCCAAGCACTGAAAAAGCAGCCTTTTCCTTCAGCACTTGCGTTTTATACTCCGCCAGCATCACCACCAAGGTAGGTGAATTTTCTAAGCCAGTTATATTCCTCCACCTAGCAGAGGAAATGTCCACACAGTTGTTGTGTTGTTACCAGCTGCCACCCAAGAGAAGAATTTGAATAGGGCTTAGGTGAGACTGGCTAGACGAGACAGGGAGATGTAATGAGACAGCAGACCTGGGATTCGTGTCCAAGTCATCTTTGTAACTATGGGAGAGTTTAAAAGAAGAAGGTTGGGGTTGTGCTAGGTGCTGGTAAGCCTCATTTCTCTGGAAGGAAGGCAGTCCCAGGAACTGGAGCAAAATCTGCCTTCAAGCACAGTTCACCAGGACCAATGCAGGGTGCCTGGTGCTCCTAGCTTGGAAAGAGGTGTGTGTCTTCTCTTGTAAGTCACTCATCTGGATATAAAATTTATATATTCTATGCTGTTGTCAAAACCAATCAACTTTTCTATAATCTGAAATGCTTAGAGAGGCTGGCCTAAGAGGGGGATGTTTTTCTCCAAGGCTGTTAAAAGCATTTTGCAGCAGGGAAGGGAAGAGCGTTACCATAAACACACTGAGGTGGAGTATGCAAGACTACTGAAATCAGGACTTCCTCATCTGACACATTTTAAGATTAGGCAATAGGTTTTGGAAAATTTGAAGTCAATGTCATGTGCTTTCAGTAGAGGAAGAGAAACAGCACCCGTAGAGGTGGTACAGAGAGAATGAGGACAGAAAGCAGAGATGGACTCATTGCTGTTGATGAGCTCAGTTCTTAGGTAGGCACATGGCCAGTTTATCTAGTTCAGCAAAGAATTTGGGTGAGATAAGAGATAATTAAGGTTTCTGTACATTGCCCTATATCTTAACCTTACTGTGAGGAGTTTCCTTAACAAACAGGAAGAACTGGCATTACTGGAGCAGGACGTAAAACTGATAACATTGAGCAGACATTTCTAAATGTCCAACGGGACGTTGACCCTGGAGCTGGCATCCCTGTGCAAGCCTTTGCTGTCTGGCAGCAGATTTGCATGGCATGGGTTTTTCCAGTTGGCAGTAGGTACAGTAGTTGTCTCTGACCATCCAGCCATCTTGAGCTGTACAGGGTCATCTTGGGTGTGAACAAGCCAGGCAGAAGTGTCCTGTTTTCCAGTTTTCTGCTGGAACAAGAGCGTTACTAAAATAACCCTGAGGCATTTAAGTATTAAGAAGTAGTCCAATTGGGAAGTACAAGATGGCTGGTGGTATTGTCAGGCTTTGTTTTATGGGAACTAATATTATTGAAACTACTGTAATTGGAATGTATGTGATAATACTTTTACAGGCTTTAATGTTTCTATGTAAGGGCATGGACTTCTGTTTTTTTAGGTACAACTCAAGTGAAGGTTTGGTCCTTGAAAGCTCTGTTAACACCACATCTATGTTAACGTGGTCAAACTTTAAAATGTAGAGAATAATACAGATGGGAAGGGACGGACCTCTGGGTGTTGTCTGTCCAGCTCGAGGGGCAAAGGATCAAGACCAGCTCAGCCTAAGGCAGGTCTTTCAGAGCCTTGACCAGTTAAGCTTTTAATATCACCAAGGTCTTCAAGATTAGTCCAATGATAGTGGACTAATCGTTGAAGTGTGATTTTTACCTAGCTTTTAGAAATACCATGTACTGAAATGAGGTGTAGGGAAGGAGAGATTTTATCTGAATGCTGAAGTACTTGCAAGACCAGGATTTCAATTTGAAGCTGTTGTTTTCAGTAACTTTCTTTTCCATCACTGAAGGACTAGTCACACTTGCCAACAATCACAATTACAAGGAAATCCTGGTCCTAATGAAGCCTCATGGCAAAATTCCCACTGACTTCAATATGTGAAGGGTTTTGCAGTGCTTGTATTTTTAAGTACAACAAAATAAAAGCAACATTTTAAGATACTAAACTTCTCTCTAATGAAAACTTGTTTATTTTCCTTTGATAATAAAAAACATTTGTATGACTTTCAGTCATACACGGAAAAACTTCCCCCCCCCCCTCCATGTTTAAAAATCCTTGGATTCAAATTAAATTCTGGCCTAATTTTGAGGAAGGGGGGCCCCCAAGGGGCTTGCCTTGTGTGTGGAGAGAAAGAGAAAGCCCAGAGATACAGCTGGAGAGAGGCTGGAAGGACTGTCCAAACTTATCTACAGGGTGATGCTAGAATTCAACTGAGAGAGTCTCGGAATTTTTCTGTGGGAGGATTGGTGTTCATAATTATTTTACAGCATGTTTGTGGGGAATATATCTATCATTCAGCAGGATTTGAAAATAAAATTTAAGGTGTTGCTTTGAGCAGAAGCTTTCCAAAACTGTAATCTGTGTCTAGTTACACTGAAATTTGTATTATCATAGATGATTGGCATCGTTGGTGCATTTTTATTTCTGCACAGCTTGTTCAACAAGTCAGTGCAAGGCCCTGAGCTGTTTCTAGTACTACATGTATTATATCCCTGGGCTCTGGGGATGGCCAGGGTCCTCATCTTGGAAATATCTTATGCATGTGCATAACTTGCCTTAATCAATACTAAGCATTAATTTGTTCTGTGTGGATACGATTCTTGAAGAATCTGAGCTCAGACAAAAGGAGGAAGATGTTGAACATCTCTTTGTACAATTTACTTGCAGAACCAGCCATGCTGGGGTGGGTCTGTTGCTTTTCATGTAATTTTTTATTACTCTTTTTCAATTTTTTCCCCTGTTCTGTTCTCTTTGTAGTCCCTACAAGAAAATACACCAGGTAGTGAACTCAAGTTTTGCACATGTTCTCATTCAGCTCCTCAGGATCATTTTCCTTTCAGTGACCATACTGGGAGATGCTTAAATACTCCTTTTCAGTAGCTTTGGTTACCAGCACCAGGCAGTCTGCAGTGCTGCAAAAGCTCCTTACGTAGCTCTGATGATGCATTTCAAGCCACCTTGCTTCTTTTTTCTCCTGCACTATACCAAACCTTGGAGCTGTTACCCATGGCCGACTGAGTTTGGATAATACGATGGCAAGTTGGAGTAGTGAGAGTATTAAGTGGAAATCCCTCACTAGCAGCTGTGTGGAGTAGCTGATCTCAGGGTTGTTGAGATGTGTGCAGCCACAGCACCAGCCAGGGACCAGTGAAAAATGTTGCTTTCTTCAAAATTCAACTTAAAGAACAAAGATTTTAGTTTTAAAAAGGTATTTTAAAAACTGAAGTCATTGTGGGGGTTTTAATTATCTGGACAAGGAATTAAAAAAAATGTTAAGCACTTAGCAGCTTTATGATTTGGGGGGGCATTTGTGGCCATGCCTTGTTTTGGAAAATGGAGCTGCCTAAATATGATAAATGTAAAAGATAAACACACCTTAATGATGGAAATCACCTCATTAATCCCATGAGGTTTGTATTACAGGCTAGGCTTGAAAGTTCTGCTCACCACCCTTCAAATTCTTCCAGCAACACTATAAAAGATGCATATTGCCATGTTTCATGCACTTTTAATAGTTGTGTGCTATTTCTGTTGTATTTATTTCTAACTATTTTATAGTATATTTATAATGAAGTGAATAATTAAGACAGAGTGTAGCAGAAAACCATGTGAAAGCTTTAGCTGGCCCTTTATTCTGTAAGGTATTAAGTGGTACCTTGCCAGGTGCCGAGCTGGAGCTGGTCTGGTAACACAAAAAAGCAGACACCACCACCAGAACAGCCCAGCTTCAGATAACTTTAAAATCAGTAGATATATTGGTTTGGGGTTTTTTTGTTGTTGTTCTTTCCCAGCTTTTTGCCCCACACTACCTTTCATTTTTGTTACTCTCCCACCACCATTTTGAAGAGTAGATGGACACAACTGGTTCTTACCTATTCTGTTGCTCCTGGGCTCTAAGCATCCCTGTATAAGCTAGTATTTTGTTCATATATATATTTTACTTACTAAAAAAATACATCTATTTGTTTAAAATCCAGCCTTTAGGTAGGTACCTGAAATTAGTAGAAGTTAGTATCTCTTACCAGCAAGACTTCTACATGGTGTGATGTTTGGAGATGTTTTCCAAATGCTGATGATGGCTTATAGTGCTGTATAAACCATCAGCCACGGTGTGAAGCCATCTACTGAGGGCAGTAGAAATTATGTCCACCAAACTGTGGTGATTGGGTTGGTTTTGTTTTAACTTTTCATAGTATTGTCTACTATATTTTGTACAAATTGTTTGGCTAGTTAGGGCTTGGCTTTGACATGTCGAATTTCTTCTCAGTAGGTCAGCGTCCCCTCACTACTTGACTTCAGTCCTTCAGCAGAACCATGGCCGAGCTCTCAAAGGTAAACATTCAATTTTCTTTCCCTCTGCTCCCCTGGTCTTAGTTGTAACCATGTACTGAAGCCCAGCTGATGTTGTATATGGATCTGCTCTGAAGGGTCTGCCAGATTATGAAAAAACCTGACATAGTAGAATGCCTGTTTATTATTTTTGCCACTTGTGTATTAAGTTTAAATCCGTAAGAAGAATTTCAACGTGTAATAGGGGTCATCTTGTTCTGCTAGCAAGGCATTTAGCAGACAAATCACTCCCAAATACGACCTACTTAAAGAATGAATAGTTCAGTAGAAAACAAACCTGAAAGCTACCTATCTCTACACTAGTTCTGTTGGTTACCAAGGACTGGGAACAAAAGACAGCAAATTTTAATGTATAAAATTTGTGGGATGTGGCGGCAGAAATCCCTTAAGATTGGTTGCTTTTGATACAGGTGAGTAGGAGAGCATGACAGGATTTGCAGGGGAACGTGGAACAATGAGTGCACTTCAGATGAGTGTTTCACAGCTGTGTGGTACTTTTCACTCACTTGCCAAAAAGTTGGGCACAATCACAGAATAGTTGTGGTTGGAAGGTACCTCTGGAGATCATCTAGTCCAACCCCCCTGCCAAAGCGGGTTCACCTAGAGCAGGTTACACAGGAATGTGTCCAGGTAGGTTTTGAAAGTCTCCAGAGAAGGAGACTCTACAGCCTCTCTGGGCAGCCTGTTCCAGGGCTCCATCACCCTCACAGTAAAGAAGTTTTTCCTGATGTCATTGCCAGTGTAGTTATGCAGGAAGACCTAACTTCTGAATATTAACCCTGTTAACAGAATAGCCTCATGATGTCTGTTTAGTTTAAGGTGCCACCTTAAAAATTGCAAAATGTTAATTTTAACTCCTGGGAGAGAGGAAATAGGATGGGTTTAATATATGGACCCTGAATTACAGGTCTTGCAGTGCTGCTCCTCAACCAAGTTTTATATCCCTCTGTATTTCCTGTACTAGTAATGAAGTAGGTGCAGGAGGAAACAAATAATGTCCACAACCAAAAGCATTTAGGTTGTATAAATTTTATTTTAACCATAGTCACCAAAACTTGGTGGAGAAAGATTGGATCAGACCAAGTCATGCTCAGGATATTACGATCGATGAATGATCTCTCCTAGCCATGGCAGGAACTCAGTAGCATGACAAAGGTCCCTGTCTAGCAAGTTAAACATAGTTGTCTGTAGATGATATTTAAGGAGGTGCCTGTTCCTCCTGGTTGTCCCTGCAGTATTTGGCACCACTGTTAGGGCAGTTGTTTGGCGCTTGCAGACCTGCCAAAGCAGTGGGCTAGACACCAGCAGTGGTGTGTGAGCTGAGCAGGGGATGTTGATGTTGCTACACTTGTGCTTTTGTAGCAGAAAAACCCCAAAGTGGTATTGCTACTGAGAAAGCAGGCAGGTTTTGGAGGGGCAGTTGCTGTTTGTTTTCAAGGAATCACTGCTGAAGCGCAGCATTGCTTGTCCTCTGGTGTCCGTTTCCTTAGACTACAGGGTGGGATCTACCCATTACAAGTTTTAATGAGTAACAAGAACTTGGCCATAGTTCTGTCCCAGGGATTTCTGCTTTTGCTTTCCACAAGGAAAAACAGCCACTCAGATTCAGATTAAACAAAAGTGAATTTAAGATGGAAATCTGTTTTTCATTGACAGTCATATGCAAATAGAAGTAGCAACAGCTTTTGAGCAGAAGATGGTTACTTCATTTTCCCATATGTACTACTTTTAAAAGATTTTTTTCATTTTAAAACATTGTAGTGGGCCTTGGTACCAGGAGACAGTTAAACAGCATGCTGGCTATTGCAGCATTTCTTGTATAGAAGCTTGTTGAGCACAGGTCTTGCACCTAAAGCTTCATACATTGAAGGCTCGTCCTCATCAAAAATAATAGTAATTTTTTTTAAGTGCTGAGAAGTGAATTGTGCTCAATTTTTAAAGGGGTGATTCCATGAAAAAGTGAGCATATGTTAATTTGCTGTAGAGGAGTGTTGTTAAAGCTCCTTCAAAATCATAGAATCATAGAATCATTTTGGTTGGAAAAGACCTTTCAGATCATTGAGTTCAACCGTTAACTCAGTACTGCCAGGTCACCACTAAACCATGTCCCTCAGCACCACATCTCCAGAGCTTTGAAACCCCTCCAGGGATGGGGACTCCACCACTGTCCTGGCCAAAAGCATAATGAAAGGCCACTGATGAAGAAGGACTGGAGCAGCGTAGCAGGCATCCAGCTCTCTGGTTCTGCTAGCACAGTAGGCTTTGAGGTGAGAAGGTTGCTTTTGGTTTTCGGCCATAAACCAGAAACATTGGTTAGGCTGCAAAGCAGAGGTTTGTTTAGAGACCAAGCAGCTGCCTGGTTCACAGATGGTAATTACCATGCATCCAGAGGGAGGTTATATGGTGGTACCCAGGGTGGCAAGGAAGCATCCTTGGCTGGCTGGCTGCTGCAGGGCTGCTAGATAATACAAGAAATCCCCGTCCTCTTCATGATTTTGCTGCTGTGTCCTGTGGCAGGTTTGGAGTTTGCCAGTCTGATGCTAACTATTCCAATTTCCTACACTGGAGGTGCCAAAATAATGACATGTATCTGCTAAGATTTAATTTCTGCATCTAGGCAAACCTGTTCAGCATCTCCCCGGCATTAGCGGCAAGCCATTAGTGTTCCTGAGGTCACACAGGGCAGCTGCTGTGCAGATGAAAGAATTCCTTGTAATAAGGTGCTTCCTCAGCCATTCTATTAGGGAAACAGAGAGCAGTATTTTCCAAATTTATTGAGGAGAGCAATCACAAATGAAGCCAAAGCACATTAACGGTGACACAGAGTACTGCTAAGAAGCTGCTGCAAAAGTGTCTCTCCTCTTCTTTGGGGGTACTAAGATGCAGAAATGCTCTTTGTGGGTAGTAATTCTGTGTTACATTAATGCCTCCAGCAGCTTGTCATTTTAGCAAGGTGGTGCTTATATACCAACATTAGATGTTAAAATAAAATGCCTGTGATAGCAAGTAAGGAATGGAAATATTTCCCTGTCTGATTATGGTGGTGGAGGAAAGCAACTCCTCATGCTTTTCTTTCTTTCTTGTTGTCAGTTGGATACATATGACTTGTAAATTAAGGGCTCTGTTGCTGCCAAAGAAAGACAGAATAAAAAAAAAAAAATTTCATGAGTGCAGTGGGATAGACCTTAAAGTGTGCTGGTTTTAAAATGAGAGACAGTGAAAACAAGGGGGCAATGTATATGTTTTATAACCTGTGTTGGAAACAGCAGCTCAGTCCCCTGAGTTGGTACAACATTCCCAGGGTGACATGTTCTTCAGATTTCTCCTTGACCAGGGATGAAGTTAGGGACAATTACATAAGATAAGGAAGCCAAACTGACAATTCAGGAGTCTCCCTCCCAGTACTAACACTCTCCTCAAATTCAGTTAATGCATATAATGGGAGGAGAAAACAAATGCCATCAAAAATGACATTGTGGATGTTTTACTTCAATAGTTTCCACCCCAGTTCCAGTTCAGCAGGATGGAGAGCCTGTTTTGCTTGCTGCCTGTACCTTCCAGCATGTTGTCTTCGAGCCCCACTTCTCCACTCACCATTCATATGTACATACATACCTGTACACCTCGCATGTGGTCTTTTGCTCTTAAGACAGAGAGGCTCTTGTGAGAGCTCACCATCTCTTTGCTCCTCTTTTGCCTCGTTAGTACACCATATATATTTCTTAGCCTGATTAGTCCACCATAGAATCATAGAATCGTTTAGGTTGGAAAAGACCTCTAGGATCATCAAGTCCAACCTTCATCCCAACATCTCCCTGACCCCTAGACCATGTCCTGAAGCACCACATCTGCTTGTTTTTTGAACACCTCCAGGGATGGTGACTCCATCACCTCCCTGGGCAGCCTGTTCCAGTGCCTGACCACTCTTTCAGTAAAGAACTTCTTCCTAATGTCCAATCTAAACCTCCCCTGACACAACTTGAGGCCATTACCTCTTGTACTGTCATTAGTTACTTGGGAGAAGAGACCAACACCAGCCTCACTGCAACCTCTTTTAGGTAGTTGTAGAGAACAATGAGGTCTCCTCTCAGCCGCCTCCTCTTCAAGCTAAACAATGGCAGTTCCCTCAGGCACTCCTCATAAGACAAACATATTTCTTATATATTTCTCTCCTGTATAAGGAGTCTTCAGTCTCCATAGCTAAAGTGAGAGAAGGAAAACCTTGGATTTCCTCTTTTTTTTTTTCCTTTTAAAAAGTGCATGAATGTGTCCCAAAATGAGTGGGAAAAGGCATGCTTGTTTTCCTTTTCACCAGATCCTGGTTACTCTTGACCATATCCTCAAGGTGCCCTTTTTGAGATGTAAGCAATCCACTCCAGGCAGCCAAGGATGGTGTTTTACAGCAGCATTGTCGCTATAGCTAAAAGCACCCCAGTTCACCTAGACCTTTTTAAGTGCCNAGACCTTTTTAAGTCCCTATTTATTATTTAGATCCCCATGCTTTCTAGACCAAGCAGTTCATTGCCCTTCCTCTCCTTGTCTTCTTGATTTCTTCCATTTGACTTGTTATTGTGAAAAATCCCGCTGGAGGAGAGAGGTGTGCCCAATTAGTTCTGCGTTAGCGGGCACGGTCGTTCTCAGCCTTGCCTGTTCACAGAACCAGGCTATGAAGTTTCTGAGATGCTTTGCTGTGCCATATGCGTAATCTTTCTTTCTTAACCAGTACAAACAAAAGCCACTGGTTGACAAATATAGCAAGAATGTCGTCATATGAATGCCTAATTAATGTTGCTGATGCTTGGCTTCAGCTGTGGTAAGTGCAACGTGAGAATTCAGCTTTTGGATATTATGGTTCAGATATGAGACTGTTTTATAAGTGTATGGCACTGTATAAAAGTCATGCTCTGTCTGAATTTGTACATTCCTCCTCCACTCTTTATTGTAGGCCAATTTATGCAGATAAATATTCTTCATATCTTCTAGGGACCTCATTTTCTCAGGCTTGCCTGAGATGTAATGTTTTAATGTTTTGCTGTTTCTCCTTCACAGAATCTGATATCGATGCTGCTACTGCAATGATGCTGTTAAATACTTCCATTCAACAAGGGATGTTGGACTGTAAGCATAAGCCATTTTACTCCTTTTTTCTTCTCTACCCAGTAGCTAAATGTTTTCTCTTTAAAGTTTCAGGAAATGAGTATTATGGTCTCATTTCCAAATAGTAAGAGCAGTCAAGAATCAATTGTGGTTTGATTATTCTATCTGCTAGCATTACAGGGTTTTACAGAACCACTCTTTTTTTTCCCAGTTAATTCTGTTTGTTCTGCAAGGTTCTCCCCTTGCCCTCTTTGTGCTAGATGGTAAAAAGAGTTTCTTAGCTACTTTGTTTCTCCAGCTCTTAGTTGTGTTTAGCTGAAGACCATTGTCCTCTGTGATGACAGTAAATGTCAGATATTGTGATTCTTAAATGCTCACATTCAGCTTACTTTGCAGTCAGGCACCAGAGTGCGCTTATTTTGCGCTCATTGGAGTATTTGCTTACTGACCAATCTTGGTTTTAATAGGTGAGAAACCTCAGCCTCTGAAGACACCTAAGAAGAGGAGCTATGGCAGTGCGTTCAATCCTCCCAGTTCCATAAATTTGCAGGAAAATGATTCTGCGGCCACCAATATCGATCCGAAAGAGGATCACAACTACAGTGCCAGCAGCATGGGTTCCCAGCGCTGTGCATCTAGGTCCAGCATGTCTTCCTTGTCCTCCCTTGACGAGGTGTATGAATTTATCTCCAAGACCAGCCATGACGGAAGTGACGGCAGCGAAGGATTTCACAGCGAAGTGGATACAGACGTTGACTATGAAGATGATCCTCTTGGAGACAGTGGCTATGCATCACAACCTTGTGTAGATACCTCTGAGGAAAGTGAGCCTAGCAGCAAAGCACTCAAGGAGTTATGTCAAGAAATCGATGAGGAGTTGAAAGAAGCAGCAGGGTCTCTGCTCCACCTTGCTGGCATCCAAACGTGCTTGAGTACCTTAATAAGTACTGCAAAGACCCACTGTCACAAGCAAAGGAAAAAATAGTGTGTTTGTCAGTGTTGAATATATACATATATTTTTTTTAATTGTGGCAATACTCTTCTACTTTTACCCTTCACAAGGGAGATCAAAGCCATAAGAGGACTCATTGCTTTTTTATTTTTGGCGCTAACTATAATTTAGCCATTTATTTTTAAATCACTGCCTAAAAATAAATACAAAAAATATTTAATCTTCTCAAATTAGAAGAGATGCATGACTTGTGAAAACCTGGAAGCATACTTCTTNTTTTTTTCCTTTTAAAAAGTGCATGAATGTGTCCCAAAATGAGTGGGAAAAGGCATGCTTGTTTTCCTTTTCACCAGATCCTGGTTACTCTTGACCATATCCTCAAGGTGCCCTTTTTGAGATGTAAGCAATCCACTCCAGGCAGCCAAGGATGGTGTTTTACAGCAGCATTGTCGCTATAGCTAAAAGCACCCCAGTTCACCTAGACCTTTTTAAGTGCCTATTTATTATTTAGATCCCCATGCTTTCTAGACCAAGCAGTTCATTGCCCTTCCTCTCCTTGTCTTCTTGATTTCTTCCATTTGACTTGTTATTGTGAAAAATCCCGCTGGAGGAGAGAGGTGTGCCCAATTAGTTCTGCGTTAGCGGGCACGGTCGTTCTCAGCCTTGCCTGTTCACAGAACCAGGCTATGAAGTTTCTGAGATGCTTTGCTGTGCCATATGCGTAATCTTTCTTTCTTAACCAGTACAAACAAAAGCCACTGGTTGACAAATATAGCAAGAATGTCGTCATATGAATGCCTAATTAATGTTGCTGATGCTTGGCTTCAGCTGTGGTAAGTGCAACGTGAGAATTCAGCTTTTGGATATTATGGTTCAGATATGAGACTGTTTTATAAGTGTATGGCACTGTATAAAAGTCATGCTCTGTCTGAATTTGTACATTCCTCCTCCACTCTTTATTGTAGGCCAATTTATGCAGATAAATATTCTTCATATCTTCTAGGGACCTCATTTTCTCAGGCTTGCCTGAGATGTAATGTTTTAATGTTTTGCTGTTTCTCCTTCACAGAATCTGATATCGATGCTGCTACTGCAATGATGCTGTTAAATACTTCCATTCAACAAGGGATGTTGGACTGTAAGCATAAGCCATTTTACTCCTTTTTTCTTCTCTACCCAGTAGCTAAATGTTTTCTCTTTAAAGTTTCAGGAAATGAGTATTATGGTCTCATTTCCAAATAGTAAGAGCAGTCAAGAATCAATTGTGGTTTGATTATTCTATCTGCTAGCATTACAGGGTTTTACAGAACCACTCTTTTTTTTCCCAGTTAATTCTGTTTGTTCTGCAAGGTTCTCCCCTTGCCCTCTTTGTGCTAGATGGTAAAAAGAGTTTCTTAGCTACTTTGTTTCTCCAGCTCTTAGTTGTGTTTAGCTGAAGACCATTGTCCTCTGTGATGACAGTAAATGTCAGATATTGTGATTCTTAAATGCTCACATTCAGCTTACTTTGCAGTCAGGCACCAGAGTGCGCTTATTTTGCGCTCATTGGAGTATTTGCTTACTGACCAATCTTGGTTTTAATAGGTGAGAAACCTCAGCCTCTGAAGACACCTAAGAAGAGGAGCTATGGCAGTGCGTTCAATCCTCCCAGTTCCATAAATTTGCAGGAAAATGATTCTGCGGCCACCAATATCGATCCGAAAGAGGATCACAACTACAGTGCCAGCAGCATGGGTTCCCAGCGCTGTGCATCTAGGTCCAGCATGTCTTCCTTGTCCTCCCTTGACGAGGTGTATGAATTTATCTCCAAGACCAGCCATGACGGAAGTGACGGCAGCGAAGGATTTCACAGCGAAGTGGATACAGACGTTGACTATGAAGATGATCCTCTTGGAGACAGTGGCTATGCATCACAACCTTGTGTAGATACCTCTGAGGAAAGTGAGCCTAGCAGCAAAGCACTCAAGGAGTTATGTCAAGAAATCGATGAGGAGTTGAAAGAAGCAGCAGGGTCTCTGCTCCACCTTGCTGGCATCCAAACGTGCTTGAGTACCTTAATAAGTACTGCAAAGACCCACTGTCACAAGCAAAGGAAAAAATAGTGTGTTTGTCAGTGTTGAATATATACATATATTTTTTTTAATTGTGGCAATACTCTTCTACTTTTACCCTTCACAAGGGAGATCAAAGCCATAAGAGGACTCATTGCTTTTTTATTTTTGGCGCTAACTATAATTTAGCCATTTATTTTTAAATCACTGCCTAAAAATAAATACAAAAAATATTTAATCTTCTCAAATTAGAAGAGATGCATGACTTGTGAAAACCTGGAAGCATACTTCTTAATGATCACTTTTTTTTTTTCTTTCTAATAGTTGATTTTATTTTTTTTTGTTCCAGAGATGTGTTTGTTCAGATGCACATTGTGGATCATATTTACATCTCTGCCAACCCCATCAGCAGAGGTGAATTTTGTTTTGTCTAAGGGCTCTGACTTCCATGTAAAGGATTAAAAAAGAGGAGAAAAAAGAAAGAAAGGGGAAAAAACAGTCTTGGCCTCAGTTGCCTCTTCCCACCCATTTCCTCTTTGCTCTTCTAAGGTCCTGGTGGAAATGCTGGTGAAGCAACTCCAAGTGGCTGCAGTTTTCAGCCCATCTGACAGAGCGGCTGAAAACCTGTAGCACTCCAGGAGCTGCTTTCAGCAAGATGCTGAGTAACCCCTGGAAGAGTATGGAGAAGGGGTAGCTGAGGTGGGTACCATCCACAGTTTTCTTTTTTTTTTTTTTTTTTCCCTCCTTTCCTTAAATCTGCTGTGTGCAGGTCAGATTCCTGAAGGAAAACAGGGTTGGGTTTTTTTCATCTTAAGACATATGGTCTTTTTTTGGGAGGTGCCTGTGTCTTTTTCACACAGATGCATGCATACAGGCACCTTGGATGTAGCCAACAGTGAAAGCTGCCACTTGCCAAGCTTGATGTTGTCCTCCTGTTATCACCACTGTTGAATACATAATAGCTGCATAGTCCTACAACATCTATCCTTCTGCTCCCCTATGCTGATTCAGGGGAAAAAGAACCCAACAGCTGATGGTGGTGGCAACATGGATGAGGTGGAGGTTTTAGGTGGTTAGGTGGTGGACAGCTGCTGAAAAGGGAACGTCTTACCCCCTAATCCAAGACAAAATAGAATAGTTTCTTTTTGGATTGGTGAACCCTGAATTGCTTTGGGAGCTTTAGCCCCTTCCCCCAAGCGCTCATTGGTTTTTGTCAGATGGGTTGTCCATACCTTTTGTTTCTCAGATCACTGTGCCTTGTGCTGTGTGAACCCTATCAGCCTCCTGCCGTGTATGGGGCATCTAATGGGCAAGGCTCGGCTTTAGCCTTTGGATGTACATTGTAGCTCAGAAGGACCTCTCTGTTTTGGGAAGAAATTCCTTCACAATTCATTTTTGCAATAAGAGAATCTCTTTGGTTCCAGACAACTTTCAGCCAAAAAAGCTTTAGTGGCATGGTGAACTTCTTTTTTTGTTTTTCTTTTAAAAGTCAGTGGTGATTCCTTCCATCTTCCTGCAGATGATGGATGGTTTTTTGAGTTTGTTTTTCATTTTCTGTTCAAAATGGGTAAGCAGTTCTTTTGGAGTGGGTTTTAACAGTACTGTACGTATAAGGATGCCTTAAGTACGTTGCAGAATTGTATTCAACTATCAAAGGTCATCTTTCCTGTTTCTGAAAGGTAGCATGATGTGCCATAAACATTCTCAGTAACAAGTGAAGCTATTGCTTCCAGTAGCTATTGGGCAAGCTGGTTGAAAATTAGGAGCAGAGCCACCTAGGAAACCAATGTCCACTGTTTTAGTTGTTAAAAACAGTTCTGGATTCAGCCAAAATTTAACCTTTCCCTAACGGGGTATTTTTCTGGCTATTTGGAGGCCTTTCTTGTATCTGTGTGGGGTTTTTTTGTTGGTGTGTTTGTATTTGTCAGTCTCTTCATGAATACTGCCATAAACTGTCTACTTTAAGTATGAACACAGCCATGTTGCTGAAGGTCTGTTGCTCTGAGGGCCTGCTCCAGTGCCTCTTGAAGACAACAGTGGTGCTCCTGCTGACTCAGTGGCTATTGGATCAGGCCTGAAGTATTTGAGGTTCTTTGTGTTTTGGAATTTAAAGCCAATGTTTTGGGTTTTTAAAGCACAAACAGTAGAAAAAAAGTGGGTTGGTTGGTTTGGGTTCCCCCCTCCCCTCAGTTACTTCAGTTTTAAGAATGATTTGGTTTATTTCTTGAAAGGGAAGAAAAATAGTCTGCTGCACTTATGCTTTGTGTGAACACCTGTTGGCCTACACTCATAACAGGGCAACGTGTGTGCAGACGAGTGTGTCTTCTGGATATCACAAGTGGTGCATTAGCCAGTTGGATCTGTATCGGATGTGTTACTGATGGATAGTAGGGGTAAAACTCCCCATTTAAAGGCAAATTCCATGCCAGCACAGTGGTTCTTAGGATTTTGGGATGTGGAGATGTGAGTGCTTGGTGGAGCTGCTTCTTGCTCACAGGTTGCTTTTGTACCTTAATGGAAAACTGCAAAGGGCAGAGTTTGTGTCAATGTGGAAGTGAGGATTCAGCTACACAGAGTATCTTTAGCAGCCTGGGGCTTTGCTTGGTGCTGTGATTTCAGTTGCACGCTGTTGGAGAGGGGTGTTGCCTGGCTCCTGCTTGAAGGTGGTTGCAGCTTTTCTGTAGCTTCCAGTGAAAGCTGGATCAAGGTCTGAGTATTCTGGAAACTGCCATCATAGTAGGCTCCGTGGTTTGGTTCTGAATTATTTTTGCCTCAGATAAAATTTGAGAAGGTTAATACTTACTAGGAGTGTGCCGCTGTTAACCCTGAAGTTGGTGATAAGGACTTCAGCATTTCTGAAGGGATGGGGTTGGGATGCTAACAATGCATTTAATTACCATATGCAACAAGCAATAAAACCATACTAATCAGAAGTTAGCACTGAAAGCTGCATCCATCCTGACAGCTTTCAACATGGGAGAACTGAAATTGTGAAAGGGGGGGAAGTAATTGTAGCCTTTTCTGGAGACACAGAGCTGTGCGGCAGGGCCGTGCTCTTCATGCTTTGCTGTCTTCCCTCTCTCCTTCCAAAGGAGAAGGCAGCCAATCTGTGCCCCTGACCAATTCCACCATGTTGTCCCATGTCTCTGCCCACACGTTTTGGGAGGTAAAGGCCACCAGCTCAGTTGTGGAGCACTCCTCTTGGCCATAGGAGAAGAGCTGCCCTTCCTTTCGCTTACCTCTCTAGCCTTGGCTTTGGGTTTGTTTGCCACCTCAGTTCGAGACCCTGGTGTATATAGTATAAATGGAGTATAATTAAAAGTTATTTTGATTGTTGGGTTTGGGATTGGTTGGGTTTTGGGTTTATTTTTTAGTGACATATGTAAAATGTTCATGCCAAGGATTGACTCGGATATATTTTGGCAAGAAAAGTATTAATGAGCCACACTCAATTCTTTAAACATAGTGAAGAAGTGTATGAGATTCGTGTACAAGGGAGGCTGTTCTGGTCAGGACAGATCTGGCATGAACACTGCACGAACCTGTATCAGCCTTTCAGATTCCAATGCTCAGTTACTGCTTTGGCAAAAGTCACATCAAACGTTTATAAAATCCAACTGTAAAATGGAAGTTGCATGGTTGGCAACTTTTCCTCAGCCTCAAAAGTGAGTACAAGGTTTGGTGAAAGCAAAGTACACTTATACACGTAAATAAAGGTGTAGTCAAAATATTTATTGAAAAGGTAGACTATTTTAAATGTTGCACCTGCCGTTATATCTTAAAGCACATTCTTCACACCTAACTGCCAGTGCCATTACCAAGTCTGTTTTATAAATGTACATTTCTTCAAGCTAAAAAGTGCATAATTAAAAGTATTATGTTACTGCCATATAGTGATATAAAACATTTTATAATTGCCAATTCATTGTAACTATTATTTATTTAAAAGTGAATTGTAAGAATGCTTTCTGATCAAATGAACCAGAGTTGTTTTTAAACCGTTCCCGTTAGCTTGTTTCTAATGTAGCATAAGCAATGTCCTTGGGTTTGTTTAGAATAATTTTGCCAGTAGGTGACCAATTCTAACCCTTTTTTCCTCCAGTTTAGTCCTTTACCCGTTTTAAAGACGATTTACAGAAGTTTAGTTTTTTGTATGCTAATCTCTGTTAATTAAAATGTTTATAAAGTTTATTTTTACCAAAGAGATGCAATTCATTATGACAAAATATTGCAGAATAAACTTTGTTTTATAACATTTGTGACTTTTCTGCCCACATTTTTCATTCAGATGATCAAAGGGGCTTTTCTAAAATAAACAGCATTGCAAACAGAAAGCGCTGTGTTCTCTCTTTATCTACAGACCCTGGTTCTGGTCTCTGATGGCGCTCTGAGTGCCCCACCTTTCCATTTAAACCTCTTCCATGAGACTGGACTAGCATAAAAAGCCAAATGTGTGCTTCATTTTAGGTTGGCTAAGAAGGTTGCGTGCATGTGGAAGTCATCTCTAATACACCCTAATGAATCCATAGCAGGATTTGCTCACAGTCAGCAACGAAGCTGGTGAAGGGTCTTGAGAATTCAAGTCTTATGATGAGCAGCTGAGGGACTTGGGGTAGTTTAGTCTGAAGAAAAGGAGGCTGAGGGGAGACCCTACTGCTCTCTACAACTACCTGAAAGGAGGTTACAGGGAGGTGGGTGCTGGTCTCTTCTCATAAGTCACAACCAATAAAACGAGGAAGTGGTGTTAAGTTACATCAGGGGAGGTTTAGGTTAGACATTAGGAAAAACTTCTACACCAAAAGGGTTATCAAAAACTGGAACAGGCTGCCCAGGGAGGTGGTTGAATCATCATCCCTGGATGTATTTAAAATCCATCTAGATAGGGTGCTCAAGGACATGGTGTAGAAGTGGGCCTGGTAGAGATAGATAACAGTTGTACTTGATGATCTCAAAGGTCTTTTCCAACCGTAGCGATTCTGTGATACAGTCAGGTTCATCCATAACTGGCCTGTAATATTTGAAAAACATCTTAAGGCCAAGATTTTACCCTTTAACCTGGAACTCCAGGAATGTTTTGACATCTTGGAAATTGCTGAAATACCACTGCATACCTTTTGCCCTCCTGTGCAAAGCATTTGTTTAAACAGAAATAACTCTAATCTTTTCCTGATGAAACATCTGTGGTTATTTACAGCTCTGTATCCATATCGCTGCGGCCACGTTGATTGTATGATACTCAGAGATCAACAGCATAATACAGGACAGGTAATTTAAAAAATTAATCCCTGGGTAAAGCTGCGCAGGTCTTGTTTGGTGTTTTTTCAGTGTTTGCTTTCTTTAGATAAGATTTATGGTGTCTGTTGGGTCTTTATACACAGGCCTTATGGAAAGCACACAGGTGGGAACACCCCCACCCTTCTCTACCAGGAATGAAATGCTCCCCATCCCACTTTGTACTTGCCTCAACTTGCTGCTCCTGGGCTAGCTTTCCCCTTGAGTGCACACACACACGTGTGCCCTTCCAGGGCCTGACAGGGAGAACTACCTGAGGAGGGAAACAAGATGTGACACGATGCTTGTCTCTTCAGCAGACATTGGGCCAGCTCTTCTATTTTTATTTTATCTAGTATCACTGAGTTAAGTTTCCTCTGTAGGATTTGATGGAAATACAACAGTTCCTTTTGCGGTACTTGAAGTGACGTGGGAGATTTTAACAAAGACTTGCCTTCATCACCTTACCACATAAAATTTTAAATCACAAATTACAGTGTGTGTGTATATATATATATGCACTATTAATATCTTTGATTTAGTGTTCATCTTAATATACAGATAAAAGAACAACTGCTCTAATTAGTCTGGACAAAATCACAGCCATGTATCATATGTTAACGATACCCTCCTAATTGTTACTTGCTATATTATGCTAAGAGAGCCTTAAGTTCATTGTTAAATTTCCCAAGAGTGTTTTCCTCTGTTACGACTTTGCTGGAAATTACCCTCTATATGGAGCCACAACTCTCAAAATAAAGCATTAACTGAAGCAATTACCCACTTCTACCAGCTGTATTTTAAGGACATTAGTTGAGGAAATACTTAATAGATTAATTTTAAGAAAATGGTTGTCTAAATTTGACACAGAATACAGTTATACTTTCACAGGTCTTGAGCTTCCAGATACTTGTACGTGTTTTAGTTGCAATAGTCTAGCAATACCTGTAGCTGTGAATATTTGGTGTGTGCAGAGGGAATCACATACGATATTAGTCCAGCAATGCTATTGTGAACTTTCCCAGCATATCTGGACATAGAAACTCTTCCCTCTTTTTACCTGCGAGAGCTGTTTTTGCACCTGAGATGGTAAAGCAATATCGTCTCTACTCAAATTTTTAGTCTTCAGATCAATTGAGTTTCTTCTCCTCCTTTTTATTCCAGAAGACTCTTGGGAAAGCTGTCTGCTCTTACAGTTACAAACTAGTTACAGCTAACATAAGATTATTAACTACCTTCTGCCAGTGTTAGTTTAAACAGCTCTTCATCAAACATTGGAGTGTTTATTTTCCTATTGCATCAGTACAAAAGCAATCATTTCCCTCCTTAGGCTCTTGACTTATTAAACAAACCAAGATTATTTGATTTCTGTTTGGAAGACATGATCTTCATTCCTCTTAACTGCTTTTCTGTACATCAATTCCAGTTTGAACTCAGCCTGCTGGCACGTGCATGAGAAGGGTTATAGACACTCTTCTAGAGTGCTGGTGCTTTTTATAACCCGGTCTTACTATGTCCCTGACTTTGCAGCACCACTCCTGCCTGTTCTGTCCCTGGACTTGTCATGGCCTTTACCCGGTTGCATATAGTCGACTAATCCTGTTATCAACTAGTATGTCCATGTCTTTGTTCTCCTCCATCGCTGCCAAGTGGTGAGGCCCCAGTCGGCAAAAAAAGTTGGTAGTTCATGACCTGGAACTTGAATTAATGAGATCTGTCCTGATCCTGACTCTTTGTGATCTCTCCTGGTAACCTCCCTGCTCGCCAGGACCTCCTTTGGTGAAGCCTGTCCAAATAGAGGAGGAAAGACAAAGGAAGTTTTGTCACCCAAGATACGTATTTCATCACTGCATTCTGCTATTCAGCTCATTTTGCAGTCATCTGCAGGGTTGGGCTTTTTGGGTTTAAAACAGTGGGGACAGATCAAAGGTGTCTTTGCCTCATGTCTTAAGAGGAGATGCTGCATTCGCCATTGCCAGTCTTCGTTTGAGTCACCAGAATGGCTACCCTCAACCAAGTACTTGTCTGTGCTCTTTCAACATTCAGGGAAGGACATCCAGTTTCTTAACACTAGGTATGTCTACCTGAGTGTTGCTTTCATGCTGGTTGCCATAATCTCCATTTCCACAGTATTTTGACTTTCCAAGCCCCGATGGGCAGTGTACTATATTGGAATGAATACATAATTTCTGTACCCATTACAAAGATGTTGGTAGCAGTTAAGCACTTGGGGCATTTTCATGCCTAGAAATGCAGGTCAGTCCCTATCAGACCAACCTCAGAAGCACTGATGTGCTCATGTGCTTTACGGTTGGTGTGCAGGTGTTCAGAAAAAAACCTCTGTAGGGTGACTCTATCAGCCTTTACACAGCCTCGCTCAAAAATAGCTTTTGTGCCTCAAAGGCTTTTTTGGATTTAATTAACTTAGTGTCTTGTTTTCTTATCAAGATCCAGTAGGTTCCCAGTTGTTTTAAATTCTGAAATTAGCTCAGCAAACTAAATTTTGAGTTATTTTCAGTAAGGGTACATTTTATTCTTTCTCATAAGCTTTGTGCATGGTTTTCCAAGCTGCTGGTGGAGGTTTCCATGCATTCTGCTTTTCTTTTGGCTCCGAGTAATCTGAAAAGATGAAAACTCCACCTGTTGAGTTTGGCCATGGTACGCTGGCCAAAATGACCTGCTGCTTCTGCAAATTCTGCGAGCCCTTCTGCAGGGCAGGTAAGGTGCAGGCAGAGCTGAAACATTTCAAAAGAAAAGATCTTTCCTTAAATCTCAGAGTGGCTACATGAATCTGGGTATTAACTCGAGGGCAAGAGCGTTGTATGCTACCTTAAAAAAAAAATGATGCCGCTGTGCTGCATGATGTCACCTTGACCCAATCATAACCCATTTTCTGTGAGCATAATGTTAACTCTCCAGAGAAGCATCCACTGAGTGACTGCAGCATCCCATGCAGCCGTTGCTAGGCGACAAGATTCAGCTTTCAGCAGGATCTAATTTTAAAGTATTTAACCCTAGATCTGTCAAGGTTCATTATTTCCGATGTGGTTGTTAATCCTTACTTGTTGGTGTCCAACTTCACAAATACCCTGGTAGCGTTGCTGGTTTATTTATCATAAATAGTGGCTCATAATGAGAAGTAGTCCAGGGAGGGGTAGATCTTGATACCATATTTCATTTTAGTGCTGATCTATACACAGAAATATGGGACGCAATTAGAGGTGGAAAATAGCGCATTGTCATTCAGTGGATCTTCCTTTCTTTGCTGGCTCCTGCAACTGGCTTTTAACTTTCCTTCTAAGGAATGCAGGTTTTCAAATGGATGAATGCTTATGGATGGGTAACTGGCAATAACAATTAAGCTTCAATTTTTTAGTAATATTATGTGTTCTATTACTTCTAGCTGAATTTAATCTAGATTAAGAAGCTTGTCTTATCTAAAACAGTTCCAAAAAACTGCTGTCACTTTGAAATTTAGGGGTTTTTTAAATACAGAAAAACTTCAACTCTTTTAAATTGTGACATAAAATATTTACAGCTCACAATGACGTTCTACAGAGTAGATTTGGGGCTTTTTTGGTAAATAGTTTTCTACATTTTATTTCTTTCAAAAGTGTAGAGGCCTGGAAGCCTACTCCCGTAATTTACCAAGAAAAAAGAAAATATTCTGACCGTGTCATTCTTTGATTAATTACTGCACATGTCCCTGTAAGTGCACTCAAGTTCACTGCTAGCTTCTTAAAGGTATGTGATATTTCACGTAGCTGAAATAATGCTGCTTTTACTGATTAATATCATAACCACAAAAAAAAAAAACCATTGAGAACTGCATAACCCCCCCCCTAAAATGTTGTAAAATGCAAAGAAAAAATGTGTATTGTTAAAAATGCTAATATAGTTCATCTCAGCCTCGTAATTCCCCCCTAAGATTCTGCCTCCTCCTTTTGTTAGGATTTGAAGCCGACACCACGTTGCTCCTCATGCTGTTTCTCCTTTCAGTTCATACTAATCTGCCAAGGCAAACCTGTCTCCACCAAGGCACTTTTTCCAGCAGTCAATTTGGTTGTAATAGTCCCCTGCTGTCTTTCGATCATCCCAGGGCGTCCTCCCTTCCACTGCTTCAAGTTCACATTTCCCATTGCTGGGCTGCCGATGTACAAATAGCTATGTAGTGCTTGCTTCTTCCATGTGGTGTGCTGTGCCTTCTCCCCGTGCTCTGCTGGTGAGGAACCCTGCCCCACACTCCATTCCTCTCCTTTTTCCACGACAATCTTTACGCACCAAAGACCTGTCTTTAGCTCATTCCAAAAGTGCAAATTATTTCTGGAGGTGCCACAATCCTTTTCAAATAAAAAATAAAAATGCTCATGAACAGGAATAGTTCTGATTAACAAGTTTCCTAAACTACTGGTAAATCTGCCAGATCTCGCTCCTTTCTCTACTCGTGTGTCTGTCTCTGGAGATCTAAGAAAATTACTCACATGGGTGAGATGGGACTTCTTTCAAAGTTCTGTGTTCACAACTGGTGTACCTGAAAGAGCATCCACTTCTCACGGTACAATCTTCATCATGTTCCTTCCCCATTCAGTCTTTTTCTCTATGAAATTGGACTAGTTGTCTCTGGATTTAATGTACCTTGCTTTTATTTTTCTTTCTCCAGCAAACGTGCTAACTGTAGAACCTGAGTGCAGGCAGTCTTAGCTGGGCCAATATTTCTCAGCCATGGCCCCTGCAAGCGTGGAGAGAAGAAAAACAGGAAACAAGATGTGTAGACCTTCAACAAAAGATGGCAGAGCTAGAGAAGAGGTTTCAATTTCCTGGAAGAGGGGGAATTATTCCTCATTCAAAAAAAAAGGAAAAACTTTTCCAGCTGTTACTAAGTTCTGCTGTTTGATGGAGCGAGTATCAGTAAGGATTTGCTGTGAGGATACAGAAGCTGCTGCTGTTGCACCAAGGGCTGGTGTGTGTTGTACCCAAGTGGAACGTGAGCTGCAGAGTCAACTCTTGAGTTACCACAGGCAGCTGCCTGCTCAGGTTTTCCATCCTCTCGTTCTCAGCAATTTCTTTTCACACAAAGGCGCCGCTCCCCCACCCTGCACACACCCTATAGATGACTCAAGCTACTTATCCTATGGGCTGGGAGGGGACGCGAGAGACAGAGAGCCTTGCTTTCATGTCTATTTTTAAATGCTACGGCAACACTGAAATTATGATAATGAAGACAACAAATAATTAAAAGAAACGTTCTGTGAAGTGCATATCTGTACATGCATACACTTTTTTAATTATTATTTGTTTTTCTTATCAGAACAATCAGATTTTGAAAGAGGTGAAAGGTTATATGTAACAAATGGTCTGTTAGAGAGTCACCATGAGAAATAATGAGTGTGTGTGGTGAGTTCACGTCCTGCTGTTCGTACTTGCCGTTGCTAAGATAACAGAAACAAAACAGCAGCTCAGGGTGTTTGCAGCTTCCGAGGATGTGGTTTATTCGTTGCTTGTGATAGTCTGATGACTGAAGATGGCTCCCTTCCAATCATTTTTGAATTTTTTCCGGATCTTAGAAACCCTTTTGTTGTGAATACTTGTAAGCATGTTAAGTGATGACAATGAAGTTTATTTTCCCACAGCACAGAAACCATCCTGGGTGATTCAAAATACACTCTTTGTTTATTTCTCTACCTGCACCAATTTGCAGGGTATGTGAGTACAAGCCCTGGCTCACTGGGCAGAGAGGAAGCCACTGCCTGAGCAGGGAAGGGAGGATAAATGAGCATGAAATAGAACATATTGAAACAATCACTGTAAATCCTAATTAAATTGTCTCGAGACAGCATCTAAAATTCAACACCCATTACACTAGGTGCTGAGCACATATGTAGGATAGCCTCTGTCCCACTGGGTATCCTTTGCTCTCCGCTCTTCCCTGTGAAAGCCAACACGATGAGCAAAGAGGACATGACCCCTGCAAGGGATTTCTGTGCTCCACACGTCACGTTTTAGCTTGCGTTAAGTTCTGCTGCTGCAACGTGCACTTATAATCATGTGGGTTGATTTACAGAAGGTAGCGTTTTGGGGGTCCTGTGGCAAACACCCCACACTGCTTGGCATTCCACTCCCTTGACCTCTTGCTCTGAACTTCTGGTGACAGGATCAGTCCTTTGCAATCACACACCGAGCCCCCGAGGAGGAGGCATGAGAACGCCGTGCCGCAGCACCGTGCGCCTCCCCGCTGCAGAGGTGGGACAACTTAGCTCTCTAGGGAGAGAGGAGCCTTAAGAAAATGCTTGCAAGGAAACAGCACAATAAAGACCTTTTTTTCACAGCTGAAAAGTAGGGGAAGTAGCACTGCAGCTGCAATGAGAAACCAAAAGGATGAATCTGAGCATTTCCTATAAGAAAAAAAAAAAAAAGCAAGACACACAACTTCTGTTACCTGTATGTTTGGGGAACCTGGACTCAAGCTGTTCATGAAGTACCACCACAGACTTGTGATAAATCACAACATTATAAGTTCCTAACATTATAGGGACTCTGGGACCTATAAGAAACTGGGAAAGAGAGACAGACCACTTTAAAATACAAGAGGCTGGCTTGATGCTTAAAATAGTAGAGCTGTTCTGACAAGCCTAAAAACCCCTGCAGTCAGCTCTCAGCCTTACAGCCTCTCAGCAGTAAAAGCACCCATCTTTTGATTCACTCTGTCCACTTGTGTTTTAACAAACTGGCTTTACTTCCTATGATAAATGCTCTACATAATGTACATTTAGATCTTGCCATTCCGGGTGGATGCAGGGAAATAAATTCTGTGTTCCTCCACCCTGAAGGCTAGTTGCCCAGCCAGAGACACTGTTGTCAGTGGGAAAGCAATTCATCCTACTACAAGTAGGCACTGTAATTCCCTCAGCTCCCTTTCAGCTGTGAAACCTCCCTGCCAGCATTCACCACACCAGATACAAGGAGAAAATTTTGTCACAAAAGCATCTTTGACCATGGCATAAACCTGGAGTACAGTATTTTGCAAAATAGGTTCAAAGCATTTCAAGGTAACATTTCATGAAAGACATATCCTAGAAAATGCAAACCTAAAAATACAGGCTTAGAATCAGTTGACAAGATTTTTAATAATTTTCCAATCTAAAGTTGACTGTACTCACATGCGAGGACACACCATGCAAAGTGTGCTGCTGTTGACCCCGCTGTGCTGAGCAGCAACTGCAAACTCCATTTACTTCGTTAAGAACTTCTGTAGGGAGTACAAAATGGGAGTGGAAGAATAGTCTACCATGGCTCTAAGGTTAAAAAATTGAGCTTCCTTATTTTGTCTTCCAGTATTGCTATTTAAGCTTTTCTGGTCATGCAGAACAGCAGCAAAGATCATTTGGATGAAGAGTGACAATATGTGTTTTGCTTTTTTCCCCTTTTAGACTTCCTGAAAATGTGCAGTCTCTGTTCTTGGCAATATGGATCAGCGACATGTCCTCAAACATTAAGACTGCCTGTGGAGATACAAACATATTTACTAATCTGGCCACCATATCATATTTAGTGCTTGCCAACTCCACTACTGTGATAAGCAAAAGAATAGCACACACCATCAAAGCCTCAAGACTAAGGAAAAGGATTAGCTTCCATTACAGGCACCTACGATCTACTCCTACTTAAGGCAAACAAAGAGAATAGGAGGTAAGAAAATGATGATTTAGCATCTCTAGCTCTACCCACTTCTGAGGAAAGGCTATGAAGACACCATGCTGAAATCAAGTGGAAAAAAGTGATGCCATGGAAACTGAACAAAAATAATAATTTGCTGTTACATCTCTATCCTAGACCGGGAAGCCCCTTAACCTGCAAATAACCAGATGCTCAGTATATACTGGTGAAGTATCATCACATTTTTCCCTTACTATTCTTTTCCCTACACATCTGTTTCCAGTCACTTTCAGAAACAAAATCCTGCATTGGCTGGGTATCTGGCAGGACCAAATACACCTATTATATCATCTTCAGATTCTGCTTAAAGAGTTCTGATGGTATATGCATTTAAATGCTTGGCAAATCTGAAAGATAATGAAGAAGAAAATAAGATAATTAGCACAGTCTAATTAGTCTCTAAAGGAGAATGGCTGATTGGTGGAGAAACTAAACGAAAGCTCAAAACCAAAAGCACCTACAGGCCAGAGGCAGCAAAGAAGCCCCGTCCCCAGGAACCAGAGAGTGCAGATACTCAAAATTATCCCGAGACTATGGAATTGGAGTTTCTGCAGCTTGTGAGCAAACTGAGGGCACTGCAGTAACACGCTATTTACCCATGTTCCTCTTTGCTAGGATGTGATGGCACTGAAGGTTGAATTCAGCAGGGAGAGCCAAGTGCTGGCACCAACTAATGCCATCCCTGCCACTCACTCGTTGTGAACCATGAGAAATTACTTAACTATCTTTTGTTTCATGTCATTACCTATGGATCTGCAAAAAAGCGTGTATGGCTTGGTGTCTGTGGGTGTTTAATGTAACAGAGAGCTAACTCTCTGGAGTACGGAGTAAAGCACAGTGCCCTGTGCTGCGGGCCTCCTTCCCTGTCCCACAGGGAACAGGCCCCACGCTTGACCTTCTTCCCGGCAGCACACCCCAAGCCCTGCCTCCGCCGGGGGCCGCCTGAGGAGCAGGCCCTCCAGCACCGGTGGAGGCCTTTGCGGCCCGGGGTGACCTTCCCCCACACCCCGTCTCGCCCAGCGCCGCAGGCTCGGGCCCGGGGCTCCCCCTAGCGACAGCCGTGCCCCGGGCGGGGAACCGCGGGACGGGCCCCGGCCCCTCTGTCCAAGGCAGGAGATGGCTGCGGGGCACCGCCCGCTGCTGCCCGCGGCGCCATCCGCCGACGCGACCCCCCGGGCCCGGGAGAGGCCATCCCTGCGCGCGGCCGAGGCTTTTTGGGCGGGAAGAGGCCCCGTAAGCTGGAGGCCGTGCAGGGCCCGGCGGTCGTTACTACGGCAACGGAGGCGGCTGAGGGCGCCTCTCTCTGTGTCACGTGGTCCGCCCCGCCCTCCGCCGGCGGCCCCGCCCTCCTCCCCGCCGCCATCTTGGAAGTTGCGTCAAGATGGTGGCGCCGGCTACTTAAGCTCCGCCTTCGCTCCTGCCCCTCCGGGTGGCGTGGTGGCGTCATCGCGTTCCCGCCGCCTGAACCCGGAAGTGCGTTCTCCCTCCGCGGGAGTGTGGGGCTGGCGGCCGCGTTCGCGCCGGGCCGGGGAGATGGCGGCCGCCGCGGAGCTGCAGGGGAAGTACCAGAAGCTGGCTCAGGAGTACTCTAAGGTATCAGGCGCCGGAGCCCGTCCCCGCTGCTCCGCGGGCGGCGGCCGCCGTCCCCCTGCCGGTGCCGCCCCCCTCCAGCCGCGCCCCGGCCACCGGCCGTTACGCGCCCAGCGGCCGCCTCTGTGAGGGGAGGGGGCTTTCGCCGTCCGTGTCTGCGCTGAGCCCGTCCGGGGAGCTGCCTGCTCTGCCCCGGTGCCCCCCTGGGGCCCTGAGCTCTCCCGCCCGGCTTGGCTGCCGGAGCTGGGGGCCGGTCAGGGCTGAAACGCTGGTTTTTGTGGCGGTGTGAAGGGTTTGGGGCACAAAGGTTGTCTCCTCTTGAGGGTGAGGTGAGGGCAAGCTTGGGAGGTGCGAGTTTGCAGGCGCCGAGGGAACACAGAGTTGCTGAGTGCTGGCTGGGCGTGCTGGTGTGAGGAGCAAACTGGCCTTGTCTGCAAAGCATCCAGATGGACAAATAGTGGGTTCAGCCAGCCAGAGAAGTGAAACTAGCAGCGCTTTCCCTTGCTTCTCCACTTCCCATTCAGGCATGAGGCTTAGTTTTCTTTTTGGATGTGGACAGTTGTTGAGGTCCTGGTCTTCTCTCATACCCATAGACTGAGTTTGCTTTGGCTGGTGGATGTGGGAGTCCAGTGGTGTTAGTGCTTGTAGTGTCTTGGAAGTGAGGACATTTGATTCCACATTTGCCTCTTGCCTATTAACATTCTTCTGTAGCTGCCTTAGGTCACTTTGTTTTCCATTTCTGGTGCTACTTAATGGAGTATTTTCCAAGGTGTTTGAGATGACTTCTTAAACAGAAGAGCCTTGCTTAATACACAACTCTTCATTCTTGTCCCTTCAATAAAAGAAAGAGGAGGTGGTTGGTCTTGAATGGTATGGTTCTTTAATGGCCTTGGGAAAAGCCAGCCAGTATTTTGTGTAGCTCAGCATCAGTGTTTGGTACAAGGTACTTGATGCCTTTCCTTAGGTTACAGAGTGATGTGTCTAAATATGGTTCTTGGAGCTGCTGTGAAGAAACAGGTACAGAGTCTAAACTGTTCACAAATTTTTTTAATGCTTCCACAAAATCATTTTAAGAAAAATGGGGCTTTGTAGATCACAGAGTTTATTCTTCTTGTTGCTTTTTACAGTGTCTCTGCTGTATCTTGAAGACTAAAAATGGCTCAGGATAAGGTAATTGAGGGACTTGACTGCTTGATTCTTGAATGAAACTTTGAAATGTAGCTTCTGAAAATTCCAGCTGCTGGGTCCTCTTTTTTTTAGTATCATGATGTCCCAAAACTTTCCTTGAACTTCATCTTGCAACTTTCAGACTGTGATGCTTCATTGGTTCTTTATGGGAACTGTTTTTTGGTCTCATCCTGCTTCTTGTGCAGCAGCTCTAGGGCTTTGTGGGGATCCCCTTTGCAAGTAACTCTTTTTTGTGTAAATGATCAGTTGTTCAGTTGGCTGTTTATTGTGTTTAGGTGGAAACAGAGTAGCCTTGTGAAGCTGTTTGCTTGGTTACCTAATCATGTTGTGGAAGCCAAGGAGAGAGATAGAGAAGAGCTTGACAGACTCAAGGAGTGCCAAAGGAAGTACAAAAGAATTGCTTTCCCTCTCCTTTCATGGAGCAGCCCAGAAGAAGGATGTGTGTTTTTAGAGTGTCTTCCTCTCAAGTTGCAGTTTCTAGCTCTCTTACGCAACCCTGATGGAAGTCGTAGTCAAAAGGCTCTTCCAACTTGTGACAGCCTTTGGTGTATCACCCTTCATCTTGGGTATCTCAGTTCAGCATGATTGAGCCTGTTCCTT
Organism: Brachypteracias leptosomus; assembly: GCA_013401335.1. Lineage (NCBI taxonomy): Eukaryota > Metazoa > Chordata > Aves > Coraciiformes > Brachypteraciidae > Brachypteracias > Brachypteracias leptosomus. Next base: position 156,553 of record VYZX01021810.1, read on the forward strand.
TGCTGCGCCTCCCATGTTCCTGCACTAGGAGCAGTGGCAGTAAAAAGGCATAGAAAGCTACTGTGTTGCTTTTTTTGCTAGGGACACTCTGTGCTTGAAAGTCTTTCTGTGGTGTTCTTGTAAGTTTCTTCTCTTGCCTTTGTGATGCCAGAGCAGCACAGTGGGAATGCTCCAGAGCAAAAGCCTCTGCTTAGCAATGTCAGCTGACTTTTGACCTTTCAAATATATGCAGTCCTCAGACTGAAAAGATCAACCATTGCTGTCTTACATTGAATCTTGCCTTCTATGTATCTGCCAGAGGTATTTCCAAACGCTATACAATCAATTTTAATTTATATCTGCAACAGCTGGACTCTGACATTTCAATGGCAGTGTGCATTCATTTGATGAAACCAGGATTCAAGCAATTATCAAGGAATGGGAAGATGGAAGGGTCAGTATCCTCATTGCTACAGGGTAGAGGCACTCTGTGAAGTGATTGGGAAATAGGTTTCTTGAGTATCACTTTTCACCACAGTGATTTTAGAACTTGATTAGTCAAGGAAGAAGTTGCAGCTTTTCCGTATTTGTTCACTGTTCTTCAAACCTTAACTATATATAAGTAACTGATATTCCAAGATATTTATTAAGAATTATGTTCTATTTGACCAAAGTACTCAGATGGTAAAGTAACTGTGTTTCCTGACATTTCAGGATATGAATTGGATGTTTTTTTTCAACCTGGTATCACTACTATCTACCTGAACAAAATGCTTTAAAAAGCATGCACATCAGGTGCTCTCATGAGAGGATATGATATTTTATGCACATTCTAACAAATTACTTTTCTCTATTCCTTTGTCTTGCATAGTTATTGGCATCTCTTTGTTTTTCAGCTTCGAGCTCAGAACCAAGTACTGAAAAAAGGAGTCGTAGATGAGCAAGCAAACTCTGCTTCTCTGAAGGTAATCTCTAAAAACTGCTTGTGTTAGATGTATTAAGCTGTGACAAAATAGATAAATGGGAAGGATAAACGAGAACACTTTATGTAAAGTATTGTGATTAAAAGAGTAAAGAAGGAACTTGGTTTAATAAAAGAACTCCTGTTCTGCAACTAGTCTTCGTTGTTTTCTGTAGCTGCTGACTTTGTAAAAGTGGGAGGTTGCTTTTTGATGATTAACTTAGGGAATCAAGTCCCTACCTGAGTGTGATCTATGGTCAGCTCAAGGAAGTGAAATCTTTTAGTTTAAAAGCAGTACTTTTTGCCTTTCAGTGTTCAGATAATGAAGAAAGCAGTTTTTGAGTGTTCTTTTTTCATGTGATACATTTATTAAAAGCATGTATGAAAGTAAGAGTGAAAGCTTTAAAATTAAACCTTTTGGTCATTCAGGAGCAACTGAAGATGAAGGATCAATCCCTGAGAAAACTGCAACAAGAAATGGACAGCTTGACCTTTCGAAATCAGCAACTTGCCAAGCGGGTGGAGTTACTTCAAGATGAACTTGCATTGAGTGAAGCTAGGGGCAAGAAGAACAAGGTATGTGCTAAAGGCAAAAAAATTTGCTTAGCAGATGTCTGCTCCTCACCTGTCAATGTCTTATCCTGATTTCTAGCAGTAGTTGCTTTGTGTCAAGGGTTGAGCTGAATGCTTTTTTCAGAACTTGTTATTAATTGATGTTAATAAAAGTAACCACAAAACAAGTATTGGTACATGTAATATATGCTGAGTAGTACTGTACTCTTCTTTCTAGTGCCTCAGCTAACTAATACTGTCAGTATCAGTAAGTTTTGCTGTCTCCAGATATTTAAGTGCTCAAGCAGCTGGTAAAGATTTTGGAGCTCTGTGATTAGACTTCTGCTATGAAGAAAACTGATCACCCTTCATTTCCTATCCCCGCCTCCTTGCTTTGTGATTTTGATGTTGATGGTTAACTCTTCAGCCTATGAGTGTAGCTCTTCTGTAAATCTTGTCAAATGCTTTGAAATCTAAATTTTTAGCTAGTATTCCTTATGTTTTTTCAAAATGACAAGGTAATTTCAATACTGTGATCCTTCTTTGCCAAAACACTTGCTCACTAGACCTGGTTATACCATGTTCTGTCTAAGATCAGTCATGTCTTCTGTAGGTAACATCAGAATTCCAGGGGTGTTGTGTCTGAGCTTAGATAGTTCTCAAGTATCCTTTGTTACTCTCCTCTTATGAGGAAACCCCTCTTAATGACTGTCATCTTTTCTTTTTGCTTAGCTCCTGAAATGCTGTAGCTATCAAGACTGACAATGAAGAAGTCATTCAACTGATTAATAATCACAACTTTTTCCCCAAAGTCTTGTGCATTTTTTTTGTTATCCAGTTCCTTGACAAGCTTAGTACCTCTGACTTACAGTATTCGTGTACCATAGTAGATTGTTCTTCAAAATACAGTTTAACCTTTCTGTTCTTTTATTTCATGCCATGCAACTTAGTGGTTTCCAAGTTTTGAAGGACCTCAGCCTGGCTTGAGTAGCTTTGCAAACCACTGCCCCTGACTTTCTTTCCTATTTAGCTCTCAAAATGCACAGTTCTGGTTTTTTTTTTAAGAAGTGTTTGTACTGCCTTTTAAATATATTGCTTTTAGTTTTACCTGTTCACTGAGTACATACATTGTATTGAGCACATCCCCATTAAATTCCATGTCTTCTTCCACCCTTAATTCAGAGACTTGCCATTTGGAAACCATGTACATCACATCTAAAACTAAGATTGGGATAGATGATCTGCATCTGACTACAATTGTTTTGGAAGGAGGAGAATATATGCCCATATCTTAGACATTGTAGTTCATAGACTGATATCAAATGCAGAGGTGGCTTAGCTGTCCCAAGCACTTGAAGTTTGGTGTGAAGTTTAAACAGTTTCCCTTTGGTGATGGTGCTACCTTTGTTCAGCAGTGTGGTAGAGCAGAGAAGCAAGCAGCGTGGGATTCAGTGATGGTCTCTGAGTCTTTTGGACAAAATGTATGGAAAATGAAGAAACAGTTGGCAGAGAGATGTCTGTATTCTCAGGGAAACTGGTGGACAGTGGAGACCCTGTGTTTTCCAATGCCACCTTGTGCTACAGCTTTCTGTGGGATAGTGCACTTTCAGTGATAATTCCTGGTCCCTGCTAAGAACAAACCAGCTTACACCTGGACACTTAATGGTGGCAAATGTGCCTTACACACAGCTACCAAACTAAAGAAACCTGTGTGCATAGAGTTCCATATCACTGTGTGCAGTCACCCAAGATTCAAATGATGTCAGATGGGCACCTGCCCATACAAACAATTTCACGTGTGTGAACGTGATGCTTGAGTAGAGGCTTTCCTTAGTGCTTACTGAGTTAGTGTTCTACCACTCCACAATAACAGCAGTGTGAAGGAAAAAGTGCTGCTTTTAGGCTCATGCTGTGTGCAAGGTGCATACCTCTTGATAGTCAATGTATTTGAGATGGTATGTTCTCATGTGCCTATTTGAAATTAGTGATGGGAATTGTTTTCATATACTTGGGGAGGGGCTTTGGAATACTCCCAGCGACTTGGAAATAATGAATGCATTTTCTTTCTTTTAGAAAAGTGCAGAATCCTCATCTCAGTTGAGTCAAGAGCAGAAAAGTGTCTTCAATGAAGATCTTCAGAAGAAGATAGAAGAGAATGAACGACTACATATACTCGTGAGCAAAACTTTTTTTTTAGCCTTTCTTTTTAGTTCAGAATACTGGTCACGCAAAGATGGAGAAAATAAAATGCCTTCTGAAAGCTAGTGGGCTTAGAAGCTTAGTTGTATGCAAAACAAATTAGATCAGCTTTTTTATAAAGATGTTCACTGGGCAAATAAAAGTATTTTGACTTCAGGCTCTTAAGAGACTACAGGGAATAACTCACATAATACATGTGCTCTCATTTTAGATCTTTAACTCTTGGTAGCACTTAGCTACTGTACTGAAAATAGCCATATACTTGTGACTGGGCGGAAACATCTTTTTAGTTTACTAACTGTTTCAGAATTGCCTTAAGGCTTAAAAGATTTTCTGCAGGTTGCCATAAGTCAGGAATTACTTTACCAAAATGGAATGCATTTCACTTTCATCTAGAGAACTTAAGAAAAACTTTGACTCAAGTTAATTTTTTCCAGGTCTCTACTATTAATCAGCGTTATATTTAAGGAATGCTCAGTACAACAAACTCTGTTAAACACAAAGTACTTTGTTCCAGAATATTTTCTCTGTAAATACCATCATAGTTTCTAAGAACTAGTTAGTAACCTGGACTGTCTAATTACATTGGTGTAACTCTTAGGACCAGATTCTGTGGTAAAATGAAGCTTTCATATGAGCTCTGCTTTTCTTCTTTTAGTTCTTTGAAGCAGATGAGCAGCACAAACGTTTAGAAGCGGAGCTGAGAACTAGACTTGAGGTTTTGGAAGCTGATGCTGCCCAGCACCAAGCTGTGGTGGACAGTTTGACAAGGAAATACACAGATACCATAGAAAAGCTGCAGAATGATAAAGCCAAATTAGAAGTAAGCTGTTTTTCTTTTACTTACAAGTTTGAAAAGTTTTGAAATGAAATGTCTTGCCGTGTCAGTACTTACATTGTGAGATTATCTTCTTGCATAAAGATCAAGTCTCAGACACTAGAAAGAGAAGCTAAGGACTGTAGGCTTCGAACCGAAGAATGGTAAGTGTTTTTATTTAATATCATGAAAAATTGATTTAAAGACATAACTGCTGTAAAAGATTAACTGGATAATTTTTAAAGAATAATACCTTAAAGAAAAAAATGAAAGAGAAAAAAGACTTTGATAGAACTCAAAATACTGGGCAACAGCACATAAACATAAAAGGGTCTGAGCTGCACAGTCTTTTCCTTTTGCTGAGTATGTAATTAGACAATCAGTTCCACAGATTAAACTTTCAGTTGACAGTTTTGCTGTCAAACTATTTTAAGTAGCTGTGAAGTTGGTGAAAGCTTGAAGAATTTTATTTGTGGTGGAATGCTATATAAAGAAACTACTGAACTTGTATGAGACAAAGGTGTGAGTTTTTACAAACTGCTTCTAAAAGCAAAGCTTGGGTAAGGTGCTGAGACAACTAACTGAAAAGAAATTCAGAAATCCCTCTCCACCCCAAAAGCTTTTTGAGCAGTTGCTTTTTCTTTAGATATAACATGCTCAGGTAGGATATTTGAAAGTTTTTATTGAAGGATTATAGTGTTAGTTTTGGAATACCTTGATTGTCTTGAAGACAAGTTGTAGAAAATAGGAAGAAATTGAAGATTGTGGGCCTAACCAAATTAGGGTGCACTTTTCTGGAGTTTAAGGTGCATTTTTTAATAGATACACGTGCAGTATAGATCATGAGTGTAATGGATAAAATGCATAGTGATTGATCAGATGAAGAGTTCCTTCTTTTATATGGTAACTTCAAAGTATTTTAATTATTTTGATAGATGCAAAGATACATGAATTCCAGTAATTCTCTAATACAGGCCAGGGCTTCACTAAGAATGACTCGCAAACCAAGATGAAAGCTGTATTTTGCTGCTGTTTTCTTTTTTTTGGTGGTGTTTGAAAAACAGTGTAGTCTTAATCTGCTACTATGCAATTTGGAGTCTGTCAGTTTTATGACTAGGTAATTAATGTCATTGTAAGCAGTTGTCTCTACCATTTAAGAAGGAAGGCTTTTTAAAAATAATAAAGCCTGACACTTTATTTGAAACACTGAAATCAATATCTAATGAACCCAAGACAGAAAGTGTCTTTGAGAGTACTGCTCTCCTGTTTTCCTCACTCTTCAGGGAAGGGATCCATTTACCTCTGACACCCACACTTTACTTGGGGAAGTCAGGGGATACAAGACTTGACAGCCTGCATGCCTTCAAAATTAAAGGCCAGAATGTAAAACAGAATATATCAAACTACTTGTATGTCATTCCTTTAAAGCAGAATCATAGAATTGGTTTGGTTGGAAGAGACCTTTAAGATCATCAAGTCCAACCATTAACCCAGCTCTGCCAGGTCACCACTAAACCATGTCCCTCAGCACCACATCTACTCATCTTTTAAATACCTCCAGAGATGGTGACTCCATAACTTCCCTGGACAGCCTGTTCCAGTGCTTGACAACATTTTCATGGAAGAAATTTTCCCTAATGTCCAACCTAAACCTTCCATGGAGCAACTTGAGGCCATTTCCTCTTGTCCTGTTGCTTGTTACTTGTGAGAACAGACTGACCACCACCTCACTACAACCGCCTTTCAGGAAGTTGTAGGGAGTGATAAGGTCTCTCTTGAGCCTCCTTTTCTCCAGGCTAAACAACCCTGGTTCCCTCAGCCACTCCTTGTAAGATTTGTACTCTAGACCATTCACCAGCTTTATTGCCCTTCTTTGGACATCCTCCAGAACTTCAATGTCCTTCTTGGGGTGAGGGGCCCAAAACAAAACACGATACTCAAGATGCAGCCTCACCAGTGCTGAGTACAGGGAGACAATCACTTCCTTAGTCCTGCTGGCCACACTATTTCTGATACAAGCCAGGATGCTGTTGGTCTTCTTGGCCACCCTGCTGGCTCATGCTCAGCTGGCTGTCAGCCAGAACCCCCAGCTTCTTTTTCATTGGGCAGTTTTACAGCCACTCTGCCCCAGTCCTGGAGTGTTGTACGGGGTTGTTGTGACCCAGGTGCAGGACCTGGCAATTTGCCTTATTGAATCTCGTACAGTTGGCCTTGGCCCATGGATCCAGCCTGTCCAGGTCCCTCTGTAGAGCCCACCTTCAGGAAACACCTATTCTTCTGCAGTTTGTTTGAGTTTATTTTCTATCATGTCCAATGGTACTGCAGTTCATGCTGTACATTTACTGTGTAACTTTAGAGCTGCTTTTCAAGAAAAATGTTTGTTAATGTGCATGAGCTACTTATTGACAAGTTTCTTCATACCTTGCTTGTCTATTTTGGATTCTTTTTACTTGTTAGTCCTGAAATTTCCATGTATGAAATATTTCTGTAAAAAGGGAAAAAACTGTCACTTTGACACCTTCCCCCCAACCTTCCACTATATGTGCAGGAGTTCTAGATGTCAAACGGGAAGCAAAACAGTGAAGAATTTGGGGGCCTAAGTTGGGTAAGATGTAGAGTTTGATCTGAATCAATATGCAGTAATCTTTATTGACATTCATATAATGCTGGAATATGTTACTGTTCATCTCAAGAATCTATACTAATGATATTAATAATCTTAATAACTTAGGTTCACATCTATATACACAATCAAATGCAAGTGAAGCAGATCTAGCGAAAAATCACTTGAGAATCCATCAGAAACAAGATAAAAGTCCAGTGGGAATGGCCTGTGTCATACTAGTATTTAAATATAAGGTTTTTGAAAAGCTTGTGAGGTATTTTTAATAGTAATATGACATAGTTAACTGAATTATTGATAACTCACTACTTGCATACTGCAGTACCACATTGGATATATAGTAAGTAATTTAAAGGCTCTTCTGCATTCTCATTCAAATTCCAGTAGAAAAGAATACATTCATATAGCTTATACAATAATTGCAGAATTTGAAAATATTGTAAATATTAACTCTGAAGCAAATTGAGCTTCTCAAAAATGGAATTTACAATTTACAACAATGCATTGTATCTTTCACTGCATTTATTACGGATTAAAATAGTGTCATCTACTAAACATGACATACAGGAGGAAAATTGATTCTTATTGTCGTATTTCTAACTTCTAGAAAGAGACAGAACCTGTACACTCAAGGGATGTTTATGGTGAGCTGTGCTATTGATGACAGAGATTAAATTTAAAGGTTTCCAATGTGTGTGTATGTGTGGTTTTCCGTTTTGTCTTTTTGTTATTTAGCCAGCAACAGCTAAAGAATCTTCAAGCAGCTTTGGGCAGTAGACTGGAAGAATCTCTATGCATAATCAATGAAAAAGTACCTTTTAATGACACAAGTACGTATGGCCTTGGTCTGGGTTTCTTGTTTAATTTGGGGTATCCATCTGGAGGGAGTACTCGTTATGATTTAAAATGTATTAGCTATAAGAAATGTTGGACATTTGAACAGACTCTTGGGTGTAATAGTAATAGGTATTCATAATCCTCATCATAATCTTGTTTAGTGATCTTAAAATATCAAGTTTGTATATTTTTATATATAATGAAAATTAAAACTTCTGAAGGCTTTTGAGTAGTTTGCTACTCATCTTTCTTAGTCTTGTAAAAAACGAAGGAATACTGTCAGTTCACTGGTTTCTCTGCAAAGATATTAGTTGCTCATCTCAGTATTTTTGGCGGTGAATATTCAAGTGTTACAGCAGGTTAAGATGGGGATAAACAAGTGGTTGTAGAGATGCTGACTTGATGAGGCATCACATCAGTAATGGTCTACACTTAGTAGGAAGTCTGTTAGCTTGTCTCGCATCTGATCAGAGAACACAGACTACTTCTTATCTGTGGTTTCTCAGACTTGTTCATCTTTTCGGGGGGAAAAAACCACCATTGAATTTGGGGGCTCTCATCTGAAGCAACTTTTTTTTTCTTCTGCATCCTGTCCAACTACTACTACATAAACTGAAGTGCAGACGATACCATGAAGTTAGGATTACTCAGCCTTTGCATTGCTTTGATACAAAAATCAATATTTGCCAGATCAGTGCTGTGTACTGAGTGCTTTTGTAAATAGCTTGAGCAGGAGGCTGTGCTTGGGCAGGCAGCAGTCTGCTCTTCTGATAGTGAGGCTTGGAGGACCTGAAGTAGTGAAAAAATTGATTATGCGGACCATAGTACAGCATGTTATGCTTAGGTGTTGATGCCTTGAGTAGATGCCCTTCTCACTTGTTTCCTTTCGTAAAGATGACTTTGCCTGGCACATCTGCTGCCTGATTCTACTTTTCTGGCTTCTTTAGCTGATTTTCTTTTTTTTTTTTAAGGAGGAAATTCTTCACTGTGAGAGTGGTGAGACACTGGAACAGGTTGCCCAATGTGGTTGTGGATGCTCCATTCCTGGAGGTGTTCATGGTTGGGTTGGGTGGGGCCTTGAGCAACCTGATCTAGTGGCAGGTGTCCCTGCCATGGCATGGGGGTTAGAACTAGATGATCTTTGAGGTCCATTACAACCCAAACCATTCTATGATTCTGTGGGTGGTTATCATTGGCGTGAGAACTTTGATACAAATAATTTATCTGCTCACTCAGCTGCAACAACATAGTATTTTTGCTTATGTAGAAAACACTGCAAATAGCGGAGAGATCTTTAGTCATAAAAGAATGAGAGAAAGTCAGGGAATGTTTGTCTACTGCAGATTCCAACTGCCTTGTTGTAGGTTCTGTAGTTGGTTTTAAGTGTAACTAGCAGCTGACTTCAGTTTCAGTAGCAATCAAATGACTTGACTGTTAAGTATGATTTCGAGAGTAGAAACACAACAAAGTTCTGTTATGCTTAAGAGAAGTATAAGAGTAGGATTTGGTAATTTGTTGTTCTGAATACAGCTACCTCTTCCTATGTTTTAATTGGAAAATGTGAACGATAAGAAGAAGCTGTACATTCTTTGTGTGCCAACTTTAAAGTGTTTTTTATTCCATTTGATTGTGGATGGATGTGATCCCTTTTAAATCTAAGACTTTATAAGCTGTTCTGTAGTTATATCCCTCTGTCTCTTTAAAAAATTTGATTGTATTTGAATAATCATTCTATTTGCTCTGTAACTGGAACAGAATACTGAAATATATGGAGATTACATCTAATTCTAAGTTGTCAACAAATCAAGTACGTACAGGAGCTTTTATTTTTTTAAACATGCAAACCATTGAAATAATACATTAATCTTTGATAGTTCCTGGAATGTAATTGAAATTTGAAGATCATCTTGAATTCCTTAAAGGTTTTTAAAAAATATTTTCACTCTAGTTAGAATGGTTTGAGTTGGAAGGAACCTTAAAGATTATCTACTTTCAACCCTCCCACCATAGGCAGGAATACCTTCCACTAGACCAAGTTGCTTAAAGACCCATCTAACCTAGACTTGAAAACATTCAGTGTTGGGACATCTACAGCCTCCCTGGGCAACCTGTTCCAGCAGCTCACCACCCCAGAGTGAAAAACTTTTTCCTAATTTCTAATCTAAATTTACCCTCTTGCTGTTTAAAGCCGTTACCCCTTGTCCTATCACTACAATTCCTTGTGAAAAGTCCCTCCTCAGCCTTCTTGTAGGCCCCTTTCAGATTCTGTAAGGCCCCAGTAAGGTCTCCCTGGAGCCTTCTCTTGTTCAGGCTGAACAAGCCCAACTCTCTTAGCCTGTCCTCGTAGGAGAGGTGTTCCAGCCTCTCTGGATCATTTCCCCTGGACCTGCTCTAACAGGTCTGTGTCCCTCTTGTATTGATGGCTCCAGAGCTGGATGCAGTACTCC
>VYZX01021810.1:167007-183421 GCA_013401335.1 Brachypteracias leptosomus
AGAGGGGGAGAATCACCTCCCTCAACCTGCTGGTTATGCTTCTTTTGATGCAGCCCAGGATACAGTTGGCTTTCTGGGCTGCAAATGCATTTTCCTGGCTCATGCTGAGCCTCTCATCAACCAATACCCCCAAATCCTTCTCCTCAGGGCTACTTTCAATCCATTTTCCACCCAGCCTGTATTTGTGCTTGGGATTGCCTTGACCCAGGTGCAAGACCTTGTACTTGGCCTTGTTGAACTTTATGAGGTTGGAATGGGCCCCTCTCAAGCCTGTTGAAGTCCCTCTGGATTAGTGGTGAATATACTGTTCTTTTGGAGAAGAGGATTCTGCTCTTACCTATCAAATTCAGGGTGTTCAGATGGTTACATTTGATTTACAGTCTGAGGCAAGTATGGAAGTGCTTTCTCTCCACCTAGTCACAGTAACAGTTCTTAAGTGAAGATGTTTAGGCTTATTTGGTTGAAGCCAATTGTTTGTATCTTTTTAGTTAATATTGCCTACATGAACTGTAATACTAATGAAATTAAATTTTATATTAAAATCACTACCAATAAATGTCTCTTAACCCCATGATTTAATAAGTGTATATAACTCAATTTTTGTCCTGTAGGATCCAATCGATACAATGCTCTGAATGTGCCATTACACAACAGAAGGTATCAGGTAAGCACTTTTTGTGGCTTCATGTGTAAAGATGCAACTTTCTACACAGATACTGAATAAAAATAGTTGTTTTAGTGACTCAAATAGCAGAAGACAGACTCTCTTACTGCTGTTGTGATATTTCAAGGGAATGTCTGTCCACGGAGCCTCTGTGCTTTTCAAAAGCTATTCTATACTGTTCTTATGTCCAGGAGTCAAATTGTCTGCTCACCTCACATCACTAGAGCTAATCCATTGACTACTGGCTGATGGTCACTGTAGGTATTAACTCAGACATGCCTTTCTAAAACGAATGGCAGATAGGTTTGAATATTTCTCTTATTAAAGTTATAAAAATATTCTTTTCCTATGCCAACCTGCAGTAAGTTAGAACGTGAACATTTCATTTTTAAAGTTGGTTAAAGCTACATTAGTTTAGAGGTCTTAAACTTTCTGTTGAACAAAGGTAGTTTTGGTATTTTAAATTCTTTTCCCTCAAACTAAGCTTCAGTCACATCACTTAAGTCCCAAAGAATGTTTGCATTTATAAACTCTACATTGGTGTGGACATTAGAATATGGTATTAGTTAATTTTACTTGTCACTAGTCATAATCCTTTTAAGGAATAAATCGTGTATCTTTGAACTCTGCGTGGTTCACTTACATTTTATGGGATACTTCTTGCCAAAACAACTCCTACTTGCAGCCAAATCCCTCTTATTATTTTAAATATTTTAAGAAGGAAACAGTTTCTGTTCTTTACTGTGATTTCATCAGTTTCCTTGGGAATGTGGTTTACTTCGAACTTTAGTTTTCCGTGAATAGCTAAACATATTAAGGCTTTTTACAGTAGTAAATCAAGTATCTTGATGCAGTCAAAGTTTTCTTGTTTTGCTGCCACTGAGGATGGGCTCCACAGCAATTGGTGTTTTTTTTCTTAGCGTATATGGTATGTCTCAAACCTTCAAGTTAGTGCATTCAGATGCCACTCTAGAAAGACTTTAAATAGCTGCTTTCTCCTTTATTCAGAACTGCCTGTAAAGAGACCTTTTTCCCAATGTCTGCTGTGAGAACAGGTGACCTGCTGTCCAGTTCTGTGATGGAAGTAGCCTTAAATCAACCTGTTGCTGCTCTAAGAAAAATCTGAATAACTGTGTGGAGAGCTTCTTCCTTTACTATTTTTTGCCAGCACTGTGTCAGCCAGATGCATGCTTGAAGATATGCAATCTTGAAGATGTTCCAGGACAGACATTTTTTTATGACTAGCTTTGCCAGTGTATGCTAATGTATTAGCACAGGACAGCAAAGCAGTAATATTGTCTGTTTGCCTCCCTGGCATAGCTAATTAACATACACAAACTGAGGATAATGACTGCTTTAATTACTTGCCACCGTCCCAGATCCATAATCGAGATTCAGTTGATTTAACACTCCATTGAAGCATTAGGACTACACCTCTGTAGGAGAAGTCGTTCTTGGCTGAAATGTCACTTTCACCTTATTCTCTCCATAAATCACACCAGAGTGTGGTTTTCTTCTCTCCTGCCTTTTTCAGAATGTTCCATTTTGGATTAACTTTTGGATACCTTCCTATTGTACTAAAGCCACAGAACAACTTTATTCACTAGGTGATCTTCAGGGTCCCTTCCNTCTTCAAGGTCCCTTCCAGCCTTAACCATTCTATGATTCTGTGAGCAGCAGCTCAGTTCTGTTCAGGTGGGAGAATAATGATTGGGGGTTACTGGTTGGAGAAGCAGACACCTTTTATTCTGGGAGAAAATATCATTGGTTTTTACTAATTAAAGTTAGGTTTCTTTACAACCAAATATTACATATTTCTTATCACCATACTGAAAGAACTGAGCTGTTGTTGGCAATTAATCTATTGGTATTTAGAAATCTTAATTTCAAAGATGATTTCTGTAATTGTGCTAACCTCTAAGTGTTCTTGTGGCCTGTAGTTTGAGAAATGCAGCAGAGGCAAAGCACCACCTGTTGTATGAAATCAAAACTTAATTTGTCACCGTAGAATAAACATGCCCTTCTGTATGATGTTGTAACTTATTCATAAACTTTAAAAATTAAGTTAAAGATAATTGCTGCTATGTATTTTAGGCTGAATTAGTAACAAAGAAATCATTGGTAGCAATTTTTGTATCCAACCATAGATTTATTTTTTATGTCATGTTTAAATAGATACATGTCAAACGTAATCATTTTATAACTCCCTTTACAGCTGAAGTTGCGAGACCTTGCTGGCCAGGCACTGGCTTTTGTTCAAGAACTTGTAACAGCTCTTTTGAACTTCCATACGTACACTGAGCAGAAGGTACAGATCTTTCCCATTGATTCTGCAACAGACACTATATCGCCATTAAATCAAAAGGTAAAGCTTACAGATTTCAGCTACAACTATATTCAGTTTTGTAGGCTTTGAGTGAATAATCGTAGTCGGGCAAACTTCTACCACCTTTAGTGGAAGGGTATGAGTGTGTCCCTGAGACACAGCCTCTCCTGCATGAGAAGTCTTTTCTATTGGGTGAATTCTCTGAATGTGGGTGAAGGTGCAGCTGCAGAGAATCCTTTTCCCCTGTGCCTCTGCTGCAAGAGCAATATGACAGTCAAGGCTTTGCTTTTTAAGTGCTAAAGTGCATTCGTCAAAAGTTCTGCTGATTTATTTGAAAATACTGCCAAATAGGTGCTTGTCTTAGTTAACATCTCCCATGCCCCAGAGCATTAAGACAAAGGGCCTTGTGTTTAACACGAAGTGTTTAACTATAATGTGAAATAAACTAGATGTAGGGTAGGCTTATGAAGGAGAGAACTTGTACCCTGTTCTCTTGTCAAAAAATAGCTCTATAATCTGATTTGGGGCTATTTGTGTAAAGACCTTTCCTCTAAGTGTTCTGAAGTTTCAAGTCTGTAAAGTGTGTTGAAATTATTACAAGAAACCTGACCTGTCTTTCTGTGCAACTCCAAGGGAAGACTTTTCTGAGGGCATCGTTCAGAGCTGTTAAGCTGCACCTCTTAACTTTGTCTTTCTATGCCATGAAGCATGGAAAAGAACTTTGTGCACCAGGATTTGTGTGGGGATTCATAAATGTATGCTTTGGAATAAAATTGCTTTAACATCAGAGTTGCTGACTTCATAGTGCAAATGGACCTATTTGCACTTGAGTTGCTGGATGACAGTATTTTCTGATTTAGAATATAATTTCAATTTAGTAGTTTGTAGGGCTTGGGTTTAAGCTACTGAGGTGGACCTGAATTGCATTCACCAAATGGCTTCAGTGCCTGTAGTCACCATGTTAACTACCACAAAACTTTCCTGTTCTTGGGAAGACCTCCTTTAGTCTCTTTACAGGCAACAAATATGCTTGTGAAGGTGTTTATCCACTAGAGAAATCCTACTCTATTTACCTTCTCAGTTGTTTCAATTATTTGAAGCAAGAATACACTTTTACAGGGATTCAGCATAGATCTTAGTTTAAGAACAACATTTTCTTGTTCCTGCCACCAAACGTAGTCAAAATGACTTATCCTTCTTGTGAAAACTGGCTTTGTCATCCAAATTCTTTGGGACAGGAACTGTCTCCTTGTTTGTGGCCCAGTGATGTGATTGGTTCTACAGACACTATTGTGTTACAGTGAGGGAATAAAATCAGGTTTCTTAGACATCCCTTCTCAGGCATTTTTTTTCTTAATGCCCTGGTTAACACTCCTTTGTTGCTTTTTGGCAGAGAAGTGCTTTCACACAGCTGAAACATGCAATTTAATCAGAACTGTAATTTGATTCTTCTTTTCTGATAATTTACTCTGATTCAGTAGTTCAGGCTTTGTTTGTTTTCATAAATTTGTCTCTTGTACCCTGCTCCATTGTATATTCATGACCTAATTGCCTCAGTGCATGCTACCTCTCAGGGCTTCTGCCATGATTTTCCAGCGGTGAAGCATCTTTTATCACTCGCTGAAGCTGCTGTTGCTCCTCTGTTTTTGATTAATTTATTTGCTTGGCAAGTATTCTCAGTGTGATCTTAGCTCCTCCACTGAGTGGTTCAAAAAACCTCCCCTTAACGTGGTACAGAAAATGAGACAAGTGTCAAGTAGAGGCTTAGCACACTTGCACTGATTTATTTTTCCCCAACTCCAGGTCTTGTCTGGCGCTTTCGAGCTATTTTCCCCACCAAACACTCAAAGTAGATGTGGACAATTCCCCTCCAGGTTCAAGTATTCCTTTTCTCTTTAAGTATTGGATTGCTGGGTTCTGCTGGGTCTTCAGCGTTGTGCCAGATAACTCCAGTCCTCTCTTGCAACACAAGCCAGGAGCATTCTGCATGTGTTATTTCTTCCTCCTTAGATTTAGGAATTTTCCCTAATTCCATCTAGATTTGTGCATGCGTGAATGAGAGCTTGGCATCTCTCTTTTCTTGTTAACACTGTGTTACTGCACTGTAATAATACACAAAAGAATTTCTCATACCTTATTTGCCTGGGATCTTTCAGCTACTATTGTGGTATCAATCAAAGGTGAAGGTATCTTTCTGTGGGGTAAAATAAAACCCAAGATCACATTTGACTACCTGTCAACCTGGGGAAAATCTTTTTATAATACTGTGGTATCAAAATTGAAAACTGACAGTGCTGTTATGTTTTGATTGCGTATAAGAATGAACACCTTTGTTCTCAAGTATACTGCTTTGAAATCAAAGTTAGTCAGAGAATTTCCTTGAGCAGTTTTTAGCAAAGTCAGGCAGCTCTGTGAGGCCAAAGTTTCATAATTGCCCAAACTTGTCAGAGTTCTTGAAAGTAAGAATTCTCCCTTTGATTAGTTACTGCTCCATCCATTGCATTGGCATAAACATGCTTTGACCCATGTTGAAAACTGGACCAGATACAGACTAAAAATGTATCTCTTGCTCTCAGTTTTAACTGGCTTTTAGTTCTTCAACACTTGGCACAGCCCAGCATAGCTCTGCACGTGTGCGTTACTGATGCACAGGACACAGGCTGAGGGGCAAAAACAGCTGGGAGGAAGGTAGTATGGCTTATTCTGGTGGCTTTGTGGTGTGTGGATCTAGCCTTAATCTGATGGAGTTGAGCAAGAAATGCAAGAATCTGTAAAAAATAAGGGTTTAGGGAGCTGTGCATGGCAGTTAAAATGAGATGGGGTGTTGAGGCAAAGCCCTGGATGGGGCTTTGGCAGGACTTCCATTGTAGTTTTCACAATTTCTCACTTTCCCTCAAGGTGTGTGTTTATGTCCTGTAGAAGAGCTTGCTGTACATCACTTGACTATTATATCTTATTATTGACATCCTGGGGATCATTTCAGATGACAGGTGCTTTGCTAAAGAAGCCATTCAATGGTGACCTTGCAACAGTTTGCAAGAGCCTTCAGCAAGCACCATTTTCAAACCTCTCTGTACTCAGTTCTCACAGTATCTTCATGAAAATGCTTCGTACGTTCGCCCTCTGGAGGAAGGAATGCTGCACTTGTTCGAGAGCATCACAGAAGACACTGTGACAGTCCTGGTAAGATTTCTTTGTTTTAGTGTTGAAAAAGATTGTTGTTTGTTGGTTTGTTTTTTCTTTTCTTTTAGAGTGTAAAAAACACTTAGGTCATGTTTTTCCTTCCAGGAAACAGCTGTGAAGTTGAAGACCTTCTCTGAACACTTAGCTTCCTACTTACGCTTTTTAAGAAAGATTCTTCCTTATCAGTTAAAAAGGTACTTTTAATTTAATAGATCACATTAAAGGGATACTGAGTGTTAGGCATGCATCACTGTCAACATCTACAACTCAAATGTTAAGGCAACCCTTAAAACATTCTGGCTTAAAAGGCAGAATTTCCATTTTATTTTGCCTGCCCTGCAGGCTTTTGAGCCCTTAAGTTATGCATGTTTTTTTCAGCTGAGCATTACAGCTAAAAACATGTATTTTAAAGCCTTTTCCCCCTGCTCACAGATGAGACTTTAATGAAAGCTGCACAGATTGTTGATATTTCTTAATGTTATTCAATAACATTAATATTTCAGGTATGATACACTGAAACTTAAATTCTTGAGCCTGTCTGAAGATTATTTATCATGCAGCAAATATAGCAATGTAGTAAAACTTGCCTAGATGCACATCACTTCTGCAGTGCAAATCTTTGTTCCTGAGTGGGTCAAAGGGAGGTGAATTATTAGTGCAAAGGACTACTTACAAAGGTTTTGGAATAAGGAAGAAAAAACGTGTTTTATGCGTTCTGTACCTGTTCTCTGGATGCAAAAGGTAAATTATAAGTAGTAGAAGATAAATTCTTTAAACTGATGCCATCAATTCCTTGTGTAGATTTTTCTGACTTGTGACTGAAGCTCCTAAGAGTGGGGCTGTTATATGTACACAGTAATTTTCATGTATTGCAGCATTACTCTGAAAGTTTTACCTTTCTAAAATGAATTCCTACTCTGTTGTTGCTTTGGACTGGGGATGTAGAGAGCACTAGTTATCTACTCCAAAACTCATGAACTTGTTTAAGTTAATTGTTCACTTTTTAAAATAATAATTCATATATTCCTAGTTTGGAAGAAGAGTGTGAGTCTTCTCTTTGCACAGCTGCTTTAAGAGCTAGAAATATGGAGCTACACAGAGACATGAAAAGGTTGACTGCAGTCTTTGAGAAGCTACATACATATGTTAGTCTTCTTGCATTGCCAAGTAAGTGCCAGTTTTGGCTAAGTTGATTCCATTGCAACTGGAAGGTACTGGTTTTCCTTTTGCACCAGTGTTGGGGCTTCTTTGGTGTTTGTTTTTTAAAAACATATATATATGTACATACACACAAAATGCCACCTCTATGATAGAGGAAAATAAGATTAATGCTACTCTTTGGGTATTTATGGGACAAGTGAGCTCTGCAGTATAGTCTGTCATGCTGGATCCTCTTTTATCCAGGCTGGGAGTGTTTATTTAATGCTCCACACTCTGCCTTCTGGGTAGACATGGGCATGGTGCAGGCCTGGAAATAACCAAGCAGACATGGGTACCGCTTTTTAGATAGTCATAGTTAACCATAGAGGAGAAGAAATGACTGTAGGTTTTTATAGTATGATTAACTGTAAGTCTTTTTTCATTTCTTAATCATTAAATTAATAAACTACATTTTATTACTATCACCTCCAGCTCCTCTTATGAATAAGATTATTAAACTACAACTTTCATGGTAATGGCTAAATAAAATTAGGTAAAACCTTTATGTGTATGTGTGTAGAAACTATCAACATATGCATACTGTAAAAAATAAGAAGAAACATTTAATGTATAGCTCTGAGTTATTTTAGTCTGTGCTCTAGAAGGACCCAGATGGTCCTTCCTACACCAGTGAGCGGGTAAATCTTTCTGCATGTGTAGTTGCTTTTTGAGACCAAAACAGCTGAGATTTGTAAAATCTGAATGAAAACTAGGAAGTCTTTTACCTGCCTATTCTGGCAAAACCTGGTATGTGTATACCAGATTTTATGCTCTTGAGATCTTATAGTGACCTTCCAGTACCTGAAGGGGGCCTACATGAAGGCTGGGGAAGGTCTATTCAAAAGGGTTTGTAACAACAGAAGAAGGAGTAATGGTTTTAAGCTAGGAAAGGATAGACTTAGATTGGATATTAGAAAAAAGTTCTTTAACGTGAGGGTGATGGATCACTGGAATGGGCTGCCCAGAGAGGTGGTGGAGGCCCCATCCCTGGAGTCATTCAAAGTTAGACTTGATGGGGCTCTGAGCAACCTGACCTAGGTAGAGATGTCCTTACTTGTGTAGGGAGGTTGGACCAGATGACCTCTGGAGGTCCCTTCCAGCCTAAAACATTCTATGCTTTGTATCAAAGGGAAGATTTAAGTATGTGAGCCTGTTAACAATTCTCATACTCCATTCAAATGTTTCTAGTAGGTGGGAGTTGTATTATTTTCAAAGTTAACTCTTTTCATTCATGGTCAAATCTTAATGTTGGTTTGTTTTACATGGTACTCAGGTACAAAACCAGAAGGACTTCTTAGAACAAATTACAACTTTGTGTTTACAAACATTTCTGCGAGTCTTCATGGATTTCATGACATTTTAAAAGGTGAGAGTACAGGAACATTGTTTCAGCTCTGCTTCTTTCTTGTTTAACATAGCACACATACTCTCTGTAACAATCTTGAATGTGTAATATGTGATAAATCTGGTTCGTTTTGCCTTTGCAAACTGAGATAAGAAACTAAACCTACTAACTACCTGTTTTGGACATGCACACATTTTTTCAGTCCTCCATTCTGTTAGCTTTGTTCTTCTAAGTTGCTGGAATATTTAACTATGGCTCTAGATCTTCCTGAGCAGTATCACTTTACTTTCTGAACTTCATCGCTCTAGTGGAACCAGCATGCAGAATGGAATGACATTAAATGTACATATGTTTGCATACTGTTGACCTAGTACCTGCCTTCAAAGTAGAATTTTTCCTTACTGTTTTTAGGTTGATTACTATTTTTAACATGAATATATAACCAAAGCTTATGAAGAAGTCTGTGTTCTTTCTGAAACTTAACTTCCTCCTTGAAGGAGACTTACCTTCCTTTTGTCAGAAGAACATGGATAAGCTACATTTTCAGTGAAGTGATGTTTGGTTAAAACTTAAGGAGTTTTAAAACACTGATGTTTCTGTATATCCTAAAATTTCTGTATTATAGCTGTTCCTAGGGAGAAGAGAATTTGTATAGCTCAGTTGTTTTAATATCAGTCAGCTGTTTAAACGTTGTTTTTATAATTTTAAGTAAAATAGTTTATTTTAGTAATAACATCAATAGCACAGCCCCATTTTGCAGAGAAAAAAAAGATTATACTTGAGATTGTACCTCAGAGACACCAAACTGAGTTTTGTAGAATAGATAAGTCTATTGGTAAATACCTTCTACCTCTTAATATAGTTACTATAATGTAAAATCAACCAGACATATACTTTAACAAAGGAAAAAAGAAAACAGAAGTCCTGAAGAAAACTGTCAGTAGAAATCATTAGCTAGCAACAGAAATGTTGTGCTTAGCATCTCATACCCCCATACTGCAGAATGCTTGATTTGTCACTTCTCTCCTCCCTTCCTTCCCTACCCAAACTAATTTCCAGTTGCTTAATCTTGCCTCAAATTATAACTGGTGATGGTTGTGACCTGGGATTTCTCATTCTGTAGCAGCAATACTTCATTGTAAAATAAGTGCAAAATGCTCACTTGGCCTAATTAAAGTAATTTGACAAGTTGAGAATGTTTGTTCTTACATGATAAATACTTGAGTCTTTTCGAACTTTGGTGCTGTTGAATTTATTATATTTAAGCTAAGATGCTTTCATGAATGACTTTTTAAAGTTTTGTGGTTTGTTTTTTTTCTCTAAGGACTGTTCTGTTAATTTTGACTGAAAGAATTTTAGAATGTGGGAAGTAGCATTCTAATCTTCTGGTGGTCTTTTAGGTTTGCTCTGATACAATTAAAATACTCTTCCCTTAAAAGTCATATAAACCTAACACTCAGATACCAAACATGACTAAATTTATACTTTTAAGTATCCTAATTTAAACATATGGAAATGGAAAGTATACTTGTGAATTGAAGTTCTAGTTCAGTGTGAGCTTGGATGCTCTATATGGCTGTGATTTTGGAGATATAGAGTACACTTAAATACACATCTTTATTCTGCCTCATAGGTGAAGTGCCTATTCCTTATGATCACAGTTATTTAAGGCAGTATACTGAAGAGTTAAGAGTAGCTGGACGAAACTTTTATACAATGTACTTAGAGGGGAGAAGTGTTCAAAGCCCGAGGTCATAAGCTGAATTTGAAAATGGTTGCTGATAGAGACAAAAATCATAATTTGACATAAATGTGTTTTTTCTTTTTCTAGATATTTCCAAGCACTACAATCAGAAAGCTACTTTAGAACAAGATGTTCCAACTGCCACACAGAAACTCATAACTACAAATGACTGTATTTTATCCTCTCTTGTGGCTTTAACGAATGGAGTGGGCAAGGTAATGGGTATTTTTGTTTCAATATAATGCCCTAACTTGTGTGGGTCTTTTCTTTGTTTTAAAAAGAACTTAGTTGAATGATTTGGAAAATCTACATATGCCTCTGATTATTAATAATCTATAATAGCAGGTTTGTTCTAAGGTATTTTCAGGCTGCAAGTAAAAAAACAACTGAATAGGACTGTCATGGTTTAACCCCAGCCAGCAGCTAAACACCGCTCAGCTGCTCATTCACTCCTCCCTCTGCAGTGGGATGAGGAGGAGAATCAAAAAGAAGCAAAAGTAGTAAAATTTGCAGGTTGAGATAAGAACAGTTTAATAACTAAAAATATAATAATAATATAATTGTAATAAAGACGGGGGGAAATAAAACCCAAGAAAAGACAAGTGATGCATGATGCAGTTGCTCACCACCTGTTGAATGATGCCTGAGCAGCAACCTAACCCTCCCAGTCAACTTCCCTCCGTTAATATACTGAGAATGACATCCTGTGATAAGGAATATCCCTTTGGCCAGTTCAGGTCAGCTGTCCTGGCCGTGCTCCCTCCCAGCTTCTTGTGCGCCTCCTCACTGGCAGAGCATGGTAAACTGAAAAATCCTTAATGTAGGGTGGATGATCACAGAATCACAGAATGTCAGGGATTGGAAGGGACCTCAAAAGACCATCTAGTCCAATCCCCCTGCCGGAGCAGGATCACCTAGATGAAGTTACACAGGAACATGTCCAGACGGGTTTTGAATATCTCCAGAGAAGGAGACTCCACAACCTCCCTGGGCAGCCTGTTCCAGTGTCCTGTTACCCTCACTGAGAAGAAGTTTCTTCTCATATTTAAGTGGAACCTCCTGTGTTCCAGTTTGTACCCATTACCCCTTGTCTTATCATTGTTTGTCACTGAGAAGAGCCTGGCTCCATCTTCATGACACTCCCTCTTTATATATTTATAAATATTAATGAGGTCTCCCCTCAGTCTCCTCTTNGCCATAGTTCTTTTGATGCAGCCCAGGATGTGATTGGCCTTCTGGGCTGCGATTGCACATTGGTGGCTTGTATCCAGTTTTTCATCCGCCAACGCCCCCAGATCCATTTCCACAGGACTGCTCTCCAGTATATCCTCTCCCAGCCTATACTGATAGTGCTGGTTGCCCTGGCCCAAGACCCTGCACTTGGCCCTTTTAAGGTGATACTTAGCAGCAACTAATACTGTGTGTTATCGACATTATTCTTACACTAAATCCAAAACTCAGCCCTGTACCAGCCACTAGGGAGAAAATTAACTCTATTCCAGCCAAAACCAGGATAGGGTGATAAAAGTAGATACTGTGAAGAGGATACTTTGTGTTAGTAAGGTCTAAGTCACGTGGAAAAGCCTGTAGCTTATTTGACATTCTTCTTGTCATGTCCAGTTTAACTAAATACTTGTCTTTCTCTTGGAAGGGTAGTTGTTCTGATGAATCTTTCTGGTTGATTTAATTAAAGTGACTTTCTTGATGTGTCTAGATTGCTTCGTTCTTTAGCAACAACTTGGATCACTTCACTGCTGCTTTGAGCTATGGCCCTAAAGGAGGAGCAGAGTTCATCAGCCCTCTTTCAGCCGAGTGTATGCTGCAGTACAAGAAAAAGGCAGTTGCTTACATGAAGTCTTTGAAGAAGGTTTGTTCAGCTAGCATGCTTGCACAGAGAAAGCACAGTTCTCTTTGGCAGAACCAGCTGTCAACAGAATACAAACTAAGGATTTTCAGTATTTTGGAATGGATGAGATTCTCTGAATGAGAATCTCTGGCTGAGGAGCTCAAACCCTTAGAGCAATAATGCTGTTGAAAAATTTAGAGAGCATAGTTGCTCTCACAGCTGAGGGTATGTGCCAATTCTGCTGTTGCCCACTTCCACTAATTATTTCTGTGCCAAAGCTCCAAGGAGAAGAGAGGAGCTGCTTACTCAAATTTCTGCCCATATTCACCAGGAATATGGAGTGAATGACATCATATTCATTCTTATGCTTGCATCCACTGAAAGACAGTGGAAAGCAACAGGAAAAAGAAAAAAGCAGCTGAAAAGGAGGTTTGCTGGAGAAAATGTGCTGAACCAAAGGGTTGAACACTGCTGGATCTCCCTGTTGTCTCCATTAAAATTAACAATTAAGTGATGGTGTGCTTAACAGCTGTTATTAAATCACTTTACCACAATGTCCATGAAGTGGACCTTAAGATGCATTTAATCATTCATTAACACCTGGAGTTTTCTGAGCACTTTTTAATCAGGTGTGCATTTTGGGGCATTATTTTTTGTGAGCTCAAACCATTGTTTCTGTTGGCTGGTAAACAGTTGGAAGATGTTTTTTCTTCCTTTTACTAAAGTAAGGAGAGTAATAAGAAAATAAATGTAGAATACATCTTCTGATCTGTGTGAAACATGTTTTGAGGTTTCTTTTGTCCTTCTGCAGCCTTGTGCAGATTCAGTGCCTTATGAAGAGGCTTTAGCCAATCGCAGAGTTCTTCTGAGTTCCACAGAAAGTAGAGAAGGCCTTGCACAACAGGTATGCTGGTATAAATTTTATGAACATTAAATGATAGTGTATTTTATAAAGATAAAGTAGTATCAGATAGTCTCTACATATTTGTGTGGTCATTTGTACACCTACATGAATACGCTGAAGCTTACAACTGGATTGTAGATGTCTCATTTGTAGAGTTCTGAAAGTAAAACTTATCCTTGTCAGGCTGGGTTATCCAAGACTTGTTCTCCTGTACCTGCAGAATGTATATATAGTTACAAGAGACAGGACTATGATATGTATGTCTTCATTTATAAATACAAGAAGTCAGTCTGATAATTCAAATAAATGCAAAATAAAGACAAGAATACTGAAGTATTAATTTCTAATGTTATATATGGTTTGAGTACTCTTTTGAACTATGCAGGATTTACTAGCACTGCATAAGAACAATTTTTCAGTTAGTCTATTAATAGGTTACAGTTTATCAGTCTTGCAGTGTGCATGTATTTTTTTTCTGGTGCAGGAGGAGGTTAAACGGTATTTAAAAGGCCTGCAGAGTTTACCCATCTCATATGAATGAGACTTACAAACTGATTAATACTAAAACTTTGTTACTAATTGGAATGCTCAGACTGTGCTTGAGTCGTCATCATTGAACTTCTACTGAAGAAACAAATTTCAGTGTGGATTTTTTTGTAGTGGCCAATATTCAAAGTGTGTTAGTAGGGATGAGATGAACTTCAACAGAAGTGTGGAGTGATATGATCAGTTCTGTTCCATAGCTAATTTTTTTTTATCAGGACAAGTGGGTTCTTCTGTCTGTGTGAGATGGGGAAGCCGGGAGGGGAGAGATTGTGTGCCTGGCACTAGCATTGTCTTGTTCTATGCTAGAAAGACAAACATCTTTCAGGTTTTCATGAAATTCTTCCCTGCTTTGATTTTTCACCTAATACAATGTCGCGTGTAACTTCAGATGCATGTTTCAGGATATTAAATAACATGGTCATTTCTGACATGTGACCAGTTAAGCATATAGCTGGAATCCATAGTTGTTCACCTGCTGCACTATTCATTAGCTCACTTATGTAATGGTTTAAAATAACTGTCTTGAAACATTTCCTGTATGTGTTTTTTCCCTTTTGTGTCCAGTAACCTGAACTGTAAACTTTCCCTCCTAAAGGTCCAGCAGAGTTTGGAGAAAATTGCAAGACTTGAACAAGAAAAAGAACACTGGATGTTGGAGGCCCAGTTAGCTAAAATAAAGCTAGAGAAAGAAAACCAAAAACTGAAGAACTCCCTTAGTGGAAATTTAACTGAACCTATACAAGAGCATTCTGTTTTGCCAAATGTAGCTGAACAAAAGAAGGAAACCACAGAAAAGAGTCTGAGGGAACCTATTAAGAGTACTAGTCTGGTAAGTGACCTTTTCCCTTCAATAGAGAAAAATCCACTTTCTTTAGTAGTAGTGCTGTTTGATCAGTGGAACACTAATAATGAAAGCTTTTCTTTTTGTGTTGAAATGCATTCACGCTTGGACTCCTTGTATTTGCAAAGCTCCTTGCTAATACTTTCTGCAGAGTTTGGAACTTGTTGGATTTGGGGGCTTTGTTCACTGTCTTTATCGTGGAGAGATTTGTAGTTCTGTACTTGTATGACTGAAGGGGAAGTAAGAAGTGCTTAACTTCTAGATATTTCTGTCTCTGTAGTTAGGAAGCCTTGCAAGTATTGCGTATCTCAAGCCATCTCTGAGTTTCCAATACTTTTTTCATCTCTTGGTATGTTAAAGCAAACAGTAGTAGTAATTAGTACTTTCAAATGGGTTATAAGACTTATTACAGGTCAGTTAAAATAGCTGAATTTTAACTTCAAGCTAAATCAAGCTTTCAGTGTTCTCTGGAGCACTGATTTTTACATAACCTTCACAGATGTATGCACCTTGGGTTCAACAGCTGCTTTTGGATATAACATACATCCTGTCCTTGCTCTCCTATGTTGGTAAATGGCTTTTTCCTGTTAATACTAGTAATTAAAAAGGAGTTGGTCTCTCCTCTGGATTACCACTTTTGAATTGGTATTAGCAGGGATGTCACCTGTAAGAAGCAATCTACTCAGCTCACCATTCAACAGAATTATTTTTTTTCCTCCCCACTTTCCTGCTCCAGGATAAAAATGGCCAGTGGATTGTTCTGAAATCCTCAGTTTTGAAATAAACTGGTATCTTAAGTTTTTGGTCCTATATTTTGATCTGTTAAGAGTTTAAGGAGAATGGCTTTTTCTAGCCACAATACTTGATGTAACTCATAAGTCAACATTTTATAAATATTTCCCATAAACCTAAACTTGTACTGTTGAGATGAGGAAAAAAACTTCTCTAATTCTCTATGAAGATGCTCTTCCATAAAACTAGTTATTGGCACACACCCCTTTGCTAGAGTTCTCAGTGCTTCACACCGAACTGTTAGTGTAATTTGCCAGTCAAAGCAGAAAGAAAGGAGTTCAAAAGGTACTCAAGAAATCCCAGTTGATTTTTCCTTGGTCTTAAACATGAAAAGTAACATTTCAATGTACTAATGTACCTCTGAATTAGTTTCATGTAATCAAGCAGCTGCTTAGTCATACAAGCTAGCTGCATCTTCTTGCTTTTATTGTTTTTTCCCAGTCTACATTGTAAGGGAAAGGATATATTTGGAGAGTTGGTCTTGGCTTTAATTCTGTTCAAGGCATTCATGTATATTACTATCCTTGTTTGTTACAGGTGGAAGTACTTAAATTTGGTTTTAGTTTTAACTGTTGCAATTTTATTTTTTTATATTTAGAGTCCTGAAGCCAAAATGACTTGCAGCTATGGTATCTATTTTTAAAGTTCTCACTTAAGTGTGGTTTTTTTTCCTTCTAGATTGGAATGTTGACCATAACTACTGATAACGAAAAGGTAATCTGTTTTAAACATTATCAAAGTACATCTGGTAAATACTTCAATTCTGATTCTGTTAAACTTACTCCGAAGGTCTAATTACAAAGTTTAGTGGCGTGTAGTCTGTATACTTATGTTCAAGTTCCTGAAATCCATTATTTCTTAATTTTCTGCTTCTGTCTAGTGAACTGTTGTCTTTTATTCATGTAAGCAGTTTGGAACAGTCTGATCCCTGGTCCAGGTCTGCTCTCTGTAATTCGAGGAAAACGTTTTTGTTTGTGCTTTGGTAACCCTAATTGCATTCCAAGCCTCAGTTCTTGGCTGTTG
>VYZX01021810.1:194676-205291 GCA_013401335.1 Brachypteracias leptosomus
GGAGTCACAAGAGGTATGCTGCCTCCCAGGAGCTAAGGTCTGAGACTGTTGCCATAACTTGTCAAGAGCACCCACTGCTATCCACTGTTACTCTTCCATATGGGCATGAATAATAGTAACAGAACCTGGGCAGAATCAAGGAAGACTATAAAGCCTTGGGAGGTGCAGATCAAAAACATTGGTGCCCGAGTTATGTTTTCCTCCATTTTACCAGTTTCTTTGACCATAACCTGTTAGGGAGGAATGGAATCCACCTGTCTNCAGTGCAGCTGAAGGGTGAAAAACAAATGTTGCTGGAAGGAAAGAGGAAGACACAGAATTGCCAGCAAATAACTATTGCACAAAAGTTTATTTTAAGCTCCATGTTTGCTTTGTGGAATTGTTGCAAGTCATATGTGAGTTGGTTAGCTGGAGAACAAATTCTTTACTAAACTAGGAATAGTCTGTATAAACCAAGTTAAAGTTAAATTTGTTTTGGAAAAAATGACAGTGTGGGGTTGATTATAATTTGAGGCACTTATCCTGTAAGGTTTGTTTGAAATATCACTTAGGGGTGATTCATGATTTGACTTGCCTTCGCTGCCCTTACAGTACTAGTGCCATTAATACAATTGAGTATCTCAGGACATAATTAAAACATATTTTTTCCACAGGTTTCAATTGAAGTAAGGTACCATTGTGCTTATTTGAAATATCTGGTGCTTTCCTCTGTTATGCCTGTAAAGATAGAGGGATTTTCAGAGCAAGAACTTACAATCTTCCATTATTAAAAGCCTAATGGACTGTTTATTTTCAGCTTGACTGTGCTGCTTTGCTTGCTGTAGGCATAAGTTATCAGACATCAGATTTTATGGTATCTGTCTAGATTTTCTTACATGAATTATATGTTCTATTTGCTTGTTTCTTCTTGCAGGGAAATTCTAAAAAGAACAAAAATCGATAGCTTCCAGCTACTCAGCTGTCTCCAGAAGCTGCTGCTGCACAGGATGCAGATAGTGAACATTCATCGTCCAATTCCTGTTTGTTCCAGGAAGCAGAGGGTGGTATTGGGTCTAGTAAAAACTGATTTGGTGCTGTAAATGGCTTTAAAATATTTAGAACTTGTAACAGACAAACCAGAACTTAATGTTGGCTCTAAACCAGGAAATACACACTCTGTGGATAATTTATATAGTAATTACCTTCAGTTTTTACTGTGTACTTTTTAAAACCAGGTTTTAATTTCATGTTACAACTTAAATTTTGTATATTTTCAAACATGATCGTACATTAACAAATCTGGATCAGTGCAGTAGTGGTCTATTTTTGAGTTATGTTAAATTGTCAATGTGTACATTCCTTTACTTGTTAACAGTTTAAAAATTAGGTTTGGGACTTTTTTGGCCATGCAAGCTGTGCAGTTACTGTAAATGTATTTTTCCTGTTCTCAGCCCTTTGGAATTAATTTGAAATTGTGGCTTTAAATGATTCTAGAAATTCACACAAGTAAATGAGATCATTATTTTAGACTGCAATAGTGAAGACTTTTGCTGCTTGTATTTGGCACTTTGGGTCTTGAAGTAAAGAGCACAAAGAGCTGAACTGGGATACTTCAGTGAAATTGCTTTGAGCCCTTACCTAGGCATTTTGTTTACGCATATATGTGTATATATTGGTTGAAATAGGTATTTAAAGCTTGAGGAAATTGTGATCGTAATTTGCCCCAAAAGAGTGAAACCATATGTGTAGAATAGATCAGTTTACTGTGCTCTCTTACAGTGAAGATGAATATGAAATATAGAAGATTTAAACACTGAATTTGCAAAAATCCTTCATGGAATTAAGTCCTGATGGATTCACTGAGGGGATGCACATGGCTTTTTCCTGTTTTGGGAAGTTTGTGAACTTTAGGCCTCTCCTAAGATTTTTTTTTTTTAGAGTGAATTCTAATACCATGAGTTTTCACACCATTGATTTTTAAATTTATTTTTTTTTTAATCAGATGCTGTGCTGCTCCACACTTTACACTGATCTTCTGTTCCATAATTTCCATTATGGCACTTAACTTGTCTCATAAGGGTTTACTCTGATATCAGCTGTGTCAATATATATTATTAGTAAGTGATAATAAAATCAACTACACATAACCAGCTTGACTTTTTTCTTATTCTGGTTAGACCCAGGTTGCACAGTGTGGTATTGTGGTGAGAGGTTAACAGCTATTCCTGGTGAGGTGAGATTAAGTAATTAGACCAGTCTAATTAAGCTTACTAGTGCCTCTCTTTTTTCTTTCTGAGCCAGGCTGCATTTCTGTTCCTAATACTGCAGCATGCAAAGGACACTGAGTCCATGTTAGCATTTCTCACAACCTTGTTTGCTCCGGGGCAAGCAAGCATCTTATTGTATTGATCACAACTGTGGAACTCTTCTGATATGGTTTTTAATGACAAAGTGGATGTGGTCATGAAACTGGAGAGGAAAGAGTCTGTGTGTTTTCCTTGTTGAATTAAACTACATGGTGGTGCTAATGAGGGTTGGGAAGTGTTTACTTTGTAACCATTTTATTGAAGCAGAGCTGCAGTGGTTTCAGTTAGGGTTGGAAGCTAATTGCTTGCTTTTGGTTCCTCTGAAGCTGCCTTTTCTAAGGACTTTGATCTTGCAATGAAGTTACTAATTCAGTTATCTTATTTTAATTCTTTGTATCAAATTGCTGAAATTGTCACTGATGCTACTCCTCATCGGTGGCTGCATTCAGAAAGTTTTTGCTTATGCTATTTTTGACAGCCTAAGTGAAAATATGCTTTGAAGATTGTTTAAAAATGTGCATTAAAAAGTTAAATCTATCTGCTATCTCAAACTGTTTTTACAAAAGGGTATACCCCCAACATCAAAACTGGAATTAATACAGAATGTGTAGGCATTTAGGTACGGCTCCAATGTACATTAGTTTATCAGCGTTTTTGCCTTGCAGTATCTGTTTGGAAATGCATTTGGGTGGCCCCCTCAGCAGTAAACATGCTCAGGAAGAGACAGTTTTGATCACTAAAGCTGCCTTCAGTTTTTCAAGGAAATGTTTTCAAGTAAGTTCCAGATAATCAATACACAAAACCAGAATTTTGGGAAAAAAACCCCTTAAAACAGTATTTTGGATACTGCTGTAGTAATGTTGTGAAAGGGAATAGTGTATTACATTTAACACTGGGATCAGAAACTGGAAGAAGTGGAAATGCCCAACTAGCTTGTACTTACCTGCTAACCAGATGCTTCTGAATCAGTTTCTGAACATCTCAAATGCTCTTAAATACCTCAATTGTTCCTGAACACTGCTATGTTATTAATAAGCTGGATAAAGGCTGTCTTTGACATTGCAGTGAAGAATTCATCTTTGGGATAAAGTTGCCAGAAATATGAGAAAATATTCATATTTCAAATTCATATGTATGCTCATTTCTCGTATTTCATATGTATGAAATGGGCTCTGCAGGTTATTATGGAATGTAGAAAATTTGGGCAAAGAAATTGTACTAATACTGGAATTAGTGTTCAACAAATTTACAGTGTGAATACTTGACTTCCCGGTTGATTAATCATGAAACTAATGACAAACTGTTGTGAAGTAGGAAGATTTTAGAACAGTACAGTGTAAAACTAAGGTTAAGGAAAAATCCTAATGCTAGTTAATTTTTTTTAATGAACAGCTCATTGCAATGCAAGTTTTGAGAGCATTTTGAGTGCTTAATTTCTCCATAATGTTTGGCACTTCATGAATAATCTCTCATACTCATGAGTAAGTGACCAATTCAGGTAACAACATTATTTCCTGTTAATGGTTTTATTAACTGGATCTTCATAATTCTTTCTGAACTTCATCTTAAACCTATGCTAACGCTTTCAAAGACTTAAACATGTTTATCTATACTAGATTTTTGAAAATACACCCCCCATAATTATTCTGTGTGTTCAAACTAAGTATTTGCTATAACCAAGAATGAATTTAACTTCAGGATTGCCTTCTTAAGAACTAGTGCTTCATGAGTTCTGAAAACACCCAAGTAGCATCAAATACTTTGGCTGTCTTAAAAGGCCTTAAGCTCTTACAGGTCAGAGGTTTCCCTGTCTGAAAGATTAACTTCTAAAGCAGGAGTCTTAGGCTGACATCGTCATAAGCTGTGCAGGCAACTCATTGCTGATCAAATAATGATGTCATTACTTTAAATTGTTACATACATAGCTATACATCTGTGGTTTAAATACTGATAATCTCAAGCATTGATTTAAAAATGGTAGTGTTTGGAATGTCTTTTACTAATTCCTTCAGATTCATTCTTAACCAGCTCAACATATCTATAATAGTGATACCAGGATCTTGACACTAGATGTGATCTAGTAGCACTCCAAGCAGCATCAGTACCAAGACTGAAACACTTCACTTTCCTATCTTCGTTGAAAGGCATTGGTGATTTATACTGGGTATCTTCCATTTTTACCAGGCCATCTTGATTTCTAATTTGTACTTTTAATCACAGTGCTTGTCATCCTGATGCTCTTTCTACTCTACCTTCCCTCGCTGACAGATGAGTTGAATTTTTGGTGGGGAAAGGTCTTTGGCCCAGCATGTTTTGTCAATGCTGACTTCAGGCCTGTCCCTGTTCAACAGTTTGCTACAACTCCAAAGAACAGATTTGCTCAGACATCCAAGGCATCAACTGCAAACAGGAAAGAAAATAAACTTTTAATCCACATATCATGAGACTAGAGAAGTGATTTGCTGGCTCAGTTGAGTGATGTGAATGTATTTTTCTTACATATAAATCCAATGATATATTAAACTTCAGAGAACCATCTGGCCCTGTAAACTGGGCAAACCTGTTTAATACAGTATGTACGTAAGGTAATTTGAGAGCACAGCCTTAGCAACAGCAGGGTCATAATAAAAATAAAGCTTTGTGCAGTAAAAAAACTGTAATTGCTACCAGAGGTCTGATTACTTCCTCCCACAAAGGCTAGATGCCACTCTATTAAGAATGCTTATTCTGTCTTATTCTGTATTTTCTGCTTCTGTTACTAGCAGTATTACTCAGCAGTGAATTAAAACCATGTTTGTTTAGAAGAGGCCTTGTTTACCCTAATTCCTGAATATTTCTTTTAATCAGAGACTTAGAAACTTGCTTGAACTATAATTGTGTCTGCTGAGCTCCTCGCCTGGTTACAGATGGAGACAGAGAAAAGCTTTTGAGGACCCTTTATAAACCAAGGCCTAACTGGGGCTATGAAATCCCCCACATGGAAACTGGCCTGAGGGCAGGTCTCATTGTCTGGCTCTGCTGTGTGTGCAGGCAGCTTTAGAGATGTCAATGCTCATTCAGAACCACTCAGCTTCTTACAGAAGCTTTGAGGGCAAATACGGTTACGCAGCTGAGCCGCAAAATAAGAAGCATATAGTTCTCGTTGGGCTTGATTTGCGTGGCAAGCTACCATGCTAACAGCCCAATGAGGATTCTAGTTTTAAGCTCTTTATGTATGAAATTGCAGAGGTAACAGTAGAAATACTTTATCTGTACCAGTTTTAATTCTAATTCACACTGTAAGTCCAAAACTTTATAAACTTGATGAGGTCTTAACTAAGAAGTAGGCTTTTAAAGCCAAGCCTGGTGTCAAAAGTGTATTTATGGTCTCCCATAACAACACAGCTTGGTCCTGAGAAGAGTTAAAACTACAAAATTAAAAGAGTCCAGGTAATTTCCAGTCACTTTAAGCACTATGGATTCTTTCATGAATTGACTTGGAAGCTAGGCTGTGGTGGCATGTAGCTTCTTGCAGACTTCCTCCATATAAAATGGCGTCTCAAGTGAGTGCAGGGAGACCTTCAGTCTCCGCACACCCCTTAATTCTACTGTAAAAAGAGTCTTCATCCTTGTCTGCCCTCCCCCTAAAGCTTTGAGTTTCCTTCCTCTCAGACTTAGAAGGCTTCAATTTGGGCTTAAATAGTAACTGCAGATCACTTCATTCAAGGAAGATTATTCTAATGATGTTATGAGCTTGAAAAAGTCTGAACTGAGAACTTGGGTGCAGCTTCTGCATTAAGTGCAGCCTTTGGCCTCAGGGGCAGCTGTGATGCTGCAATTGCTGCTGCACCCCTTATGTGCAATCTACTTAGTGACTTCCAAATTGCACATAGCACATGCAATGTTGGACATGACACATGCTCACCTTGGGAGGGGAGGAATCAATGTTACCAAGTTTCTTTTGACATTGGGAAAGTCTCATTTATTTTCAGTCTAAACAAATAGGCAAGAACAAGTTTTTCTTAGGCTGTCAATCCAGCTCAACAGGTCAAGAGCATTTGAAGCCAACAAGCAGTCAATCTCTCATAAAAAGGACGAGTACGCTACATTTCTATAACCCATTTATATGTAGTGAATACACAGTACTTAAATAGTGAATGTACTAAAGTTGTGAGGTTTTTTTAATACCAGTAGTACTAAGTGAAAAATGAATTTATTACATGAAAGTGAGAAAAGGATTTGACTTCCTTTTGCATTTTGGTTTGAATTCTGTTAAGATGGACTTTTTCAGAAATTTGGTGCTAAAATGTGAAGTAGTAAAGAGTTAGGTCTAGAAACAAGTACTCTCCTGTCTCTGATTAAAAATATTTTTTTCTAGTGAGATATGAACTGAGAGGTTTCACTTTTGCCAAAATAGTCATAAACAGTAAATATTTTATAAAAAGGGTAATATACTGCAAATTATGTTAAGATCAACAGTAAACATAGTTAGCAACATAAACTGACTTTGTTAGCATTGTAAATGTTGAGTTTAATAACTCAGGTTTTTTTTCCCTCTGCTGTTTGAGTTTGTATTGCACTAAATTATTTTGGAGGAAAAGAAAATGAGAGTAGAATTTGCTGGAGAACTGTCTTGTCTTGAAAATGTATATGCTTGTCTCAGTAAAGGAAAAATTGGATCTAGTTTTAGACAAATGCTGATAAGGAGATAAGAGAAATTAACACCCTTCCCACTGGAAAACCATTAGGAAGGCTAATGTGGAAGCTAATAGGCAAGAAGATTCATGGAGTGTTGTATAGGAGTACATGAGATTCTGCAGGACCCATTTTGGAGTACGTAGAAAATATTAGAAATTAGCAAGTACTTCTAATTTCCTGGTGAAACAGGAGGTATTGATCCTGTGGTTCCCTCTGCCAAGAAGTTGGGTGTGTCCTGGGAGGAGGCAGAAGACTCACTGGGATAGTATTCCAGAGAGTAGAGGTTGAGATCAAGTTCTGGCACCTCCAGGGCTCCGTGCTGGGATGAGGGTGGCACGTGGAGCTACCTAACTCTGTGCTTGCCAGGGCTGTGGCTTTGACATCTCAGCCTGGAGGCCTCGGGCTGCGGTTTTGAAGAAAACACATTTAAAGAGAGAAAAGCAATGTAATGATTCATTGTTTTGCAAGTTACAGATTATATTATGGTGAAAAAATTCCAAGCTATTGGAAAAAAGGCTACTACCTGTTTATGTAGGAGAACCACAAATCCTTCCTCTGTGAATCTTTGCTGGCCCTTATGTGATACTGAGATGGAAATATGATCAACAGCAAGGTTCTGTCAGAAGCTGACAGGTAACAAACCCTCATGTGAAATTACATATTTTCAATGTCAAATTCATGCGAAGCATAATTTTAACAGCCAGTATCTTACCTGGTTTGAAATAATAAACACTGGCAAACTATATTGAGCACTGGTTTGGGTTTTTTAAATTAATATAATTAAAATGGGCTTTTTAAAACCAAGAATGGCCAATGTTTTTTCTAGTGCATTTTTTGTAATGGCATTAAGCTCCCAGAAGAATTTATTTGTAGGGAAAACTACTGAACACTTCTATTGCAAATGCAGACAGAGCCTGAATATTTGCCATGCATCGAGCAAAGAAGGAGGATTGCTTCATTTTCAGTAAAAACCTAAGAAAACTTTTTGGAGAAAAGTAAGAAGGTAAGTAGGACAAATGAAAGTAATTTAAAACAGGACATCCCTCCTTATTCTCCATAAAATACAAGGGGAAGTTCAACAACACAGAAAACCAGTGAAGCTAAAGTGGATGGATGATGCTTTGCAAAGAAATTTGGATGCTTTAGACAAGAATCTGGAGCTCACTGCTCTAAGATGTCGCTGCCATCAATAGCTTTTCATATGGAAAATCTGAGTATCTGCTGTCGCTGGCAGCTCTGCTCTGTGCCCCTGGGAATGCTCTAGAGGATTTGATAGGTGGCTTCCCCCTCTTCCTCTTCATCCCACCCATTCTATCAGTGTGTTCTGCCCTTTTAGGAGCAGACCCCATGTGGTACCTTGTCACCTCTGGTAGGTGCACTCTAGAGATGCCCAGTGTAATGGATAAGAAATTATTTTTATTACTTAAGATAATAAGACTGTGTTATCCTGTTGATAAGCTATTTTCCAAGCCTTGTGGTACATGTCTTTGGAGAAACTCCTACCTTCAGAGGAACTTTGAAGCATGAGGTAACCTGTCCTCTCTTGGAGCTGGGAGGTGTTTGCTCTAAGAGGGCTGGACAGAGGGTGAGACCTGGCCTGGATTTGGTCTTCCCATATTGCATCTTGGTCTTTTCATGGCTTTTTAGGAAGGCTTAGCAATTTTAATGGCCTATCTTAAAGAAAAAGAACTGCTTTACTGAGATCAGGGTGATGTTGGAAATGCATCGACAGAAATCTTTGTTGTCTTAATACTTTTCAGAGCCACTTCTCCTCCCACTTCACACCATTGAATTTACTGGAGCCTGCCTCAGTTTCCAGAAAAGCCTGTCTGCTTTGACGTGCCTTNGGAGCGGGGCGGGGGGCGCTCGGCCGGGGCTGCCCCGGGGGGGCGGCCGCCGGAGCGCGGAGCGGGACCCGGAGCGGCTGCGCCAGGAGCGGAATTTTTCCGGTCGTTGGGGCGCAGACAGAAAGTCCTGGCTTGAAACGGGCCGGTGATGGGGCGGCTTTGTTTTGGTATAAGGACATGGTTTAGCAATAACAATATTTGGCTCTTTTTTCCTTCTGTCTTTTTCTTTTCTTCGCTTTTTGCTTTCTTCTTCTTTTTTCTTTTACTTTCTCGCTTGTCTTTTCTCTTTTACTTTCTTTTCTCTTTCCTTTCTCCTTTTTTCTTTTTTCCTTTTCCTCTATCTTTTTCTCTATCCTTTTTTATCCTTTTTTTCCCCTCTCTTTCACTTTTTTCTGTTCTTTTTTCTCTGTCTTTTTTATCTTTTTTTTTNAAAAACCTAAGAAAACTTTTTGGAGAAAAGTAAGAAGGTAAGTAGGACAAATGAAAGTAATTTAAAACAGGACATCCCTCCTTATTCTCCATAAAATACAAGGGGAAGTTCAACAACACAGAAAACCAGTGAAGCTAAAGTGGATGGATGATGCTTTGCAAAGAAATTTGGATGCTTTAGACAAGAATCTGGAGCTCACTGCTCTAAGATGTCGCTGCCATCAATAGCTTTTCATATGGAAAATCTGAGTATCTGCTGTCGCTGGCAGCTCTGCTCTGTGCCCCTGGGAATGCTCTAGAGGATTTGATAGGTGGCTTCCCCCTCTTCCTCTTCATCCCACCCATTCTATCAGTGTGTTCTGCCCTTTTAGGAGCAGACCCCATGTGGTACCTTGTCACCTCTGGTAGGTGCACTCTAGAGATGCCCAGTGTAATGGATAAGAAATTATTTTTATTACTTAAGATAATAAGACTGTGTTATCCTGTTGATAAGCTATTTTCCAAGCCTTGTGGTACATGTCTTTGGAGAAACTCCTACCTTCAGAGGAACTTTGAAGCATGAGGTAACCTGTCCTCTCTTGGAGCTGGGAGGTGTTTGCTCTAAGAGGGCTGGACAGAGGGTGAGACCTGGCCTGGATTTGGTCTTCCCATATTGCATCTTGGTCTTTTCATGGCTTTTTAGGAAGGCTTAGCAATTTTAATGGCCTATCTTAAAGAAAAAGAACTGCTTTACTGAGATCAGGGTGATGTTGGAAATGCATCGACAGAAATCTTTGTTGTCTTAATACTTTTCAGAGCCACTTCTCCTCCCACTTCACACCATTGAATTTACTGGAGCCTGCCTCAGTTTCCAGAAAAGCCTGTCTGCTTTGACGTGCCTTTCTGACAACATGAGAACTTGTAGAACAGTCCCCCCGGTTTCTCGTCCCATGGAAAATCAGCCTTGCTTTTTATGTCTTGTAATCCTCATCCCCATCTCCATCAAACTGTGGTAGTCCACCTCTGACTCTCCTCCTCTTTCAGTAGCTTGCCCTTCTTCACCCCTCTTTGATTGCTACTCTTACTCTTGGGGACAACAGATTTTTTTGGGAGGTTCTCCACCCATAAATTTCCTTCTCAAGGGTTTAATCTCCTTTTCGTTGTGTATGGCTACTTCTTTTTCTTATTTTTGAGATGTTCCTTTCCTGGGGTGGGAACAATTTGGACACCAAGAAATCCTTTGCCTTGCTTTCTCTTTGGACAGTGAGTGTTTGTCCTTTTGGAGACGGGAAGATGGAGGGGAGAGAAGGAAATCTGAAGGAATGGAGAAAGAAATGTGCAGGAATGGAGAAGGAATGCTCCACTGTGGGAGGCGGTGGTGGGGCGGGGCAAGAGGGT
>VYZX01021810.1:205835-247067 GCA_013401335.1 Brachypteracias leptosomus
CCTTTTTTATCCTTTTTTTCCCCTCTCTTTCACTTTTTTCTGTTCTTTTTTCTCTGTCTTTTTTATCTTTTTTTTTCACTTTTCTTCTTTTTCTCTTTTTTCTTTTTCTTCTCTTTCTTTTTCTTCTTTTTCCTCTCTTTTTTATTTTTTTTCTTTTTCTTCCTTTTTTTTTTTTTTAAATTAGAAGTGTTGAAAAGGGGATGACTTTGCCCGAGGGCTTTGAACCCCTACGGAAATCAGTGGGCTTTGGGTGACAGGCATCCCGCAGGATCAATTTCCCATGACTTCTGCCTTGTTAGGGAGGAGACTGAGGCAATCAAGAAGTTTGTTGGGTTTTTTTTATTTAATATTTGAGGTGAAATGAATTCCTGGAGCCTTTCTCATATTTTCTAGTGGTTCAGATCATGATGTTAAACTATGTGTGTAGGCTCACGGTGTTGGAAGTCGTTGCTCCCAAACATACAGTGGGGTGCAGAGCTTGGGGAAAACAACCGGACGGATGCAGAAGGATGTGCTGTAATGATTAGACTGCACTTCCCACAGACACCCTCAGGGCAGACGCTGGAGATGGTATTTCAAGCATACTGTAGATGAGAAAGAATACAGAAAGTTTTCATTTTCTGACTTTAAATAAGTATTCACTGAAGGGGGACTGCTCAGAAAGGTTTTTCATAAAGATTTAGTTGTTCTGATACTTGTGACAAATGTGAGTGCGAATTAAAATGCTGACAAAAGATTTTATGGAAGCCCAGCGAAAGTTAAGTTACAAAAGTTTACACTTACCTTCCCCAATGTTTTTCCTCTGAGGTGGAGCACATGAGAAACCCTCACTGATTTCTCTGCAAACAGGACTTGGCTTTTTTTGGAATAGTGGTAACGACTGTCTGGGGAGGAGGGAACAGAAGTTTTGGAGCCTGAGGCTCTTAAATATGAGCTATTCATTTTGCTGTTAACTCACTTTTCCCTGTCTGGAGGCAGAGACTCTGCTCCGTCTGTAAGAGAAGAGGTGGCTGAAGACCAAACCTTGAATTGCCTGGTTTAGTGCACAGAAAGCACATCTACAGCAAGAAAATGTTCTGAAAAAAGATTAGCTGCTTTCTAGACTTTATGTGTGGATGGGTGGCTACATGGAGAGGAGAGCTTAGTGCTGCTCTCTGTAACCAGCTGTAGTCGAGCTCAGAAGTAGTTTGTACAACAGAGAGTGTGGCTGGAGTTGTGAATCACACCAATGGGAAATTCTGCCTGAAGGCGGGTATGAGGTCCTTGTTTCATGCTCAGGTTTGATTATTCTCCTTTCCTTCTCCTTCTGCACAAAGAATGTTATTTTCTATTGCTTTAAAGATTACTGGGATTTGTAAGATTAACAGCCTGGCTTTTTGATATTGCTGCCCAAATCCAGATCCCTAAATAGCAAATTAAAGTTAACTTTGAAGTTTTTCTGTGGGTGAATGTTAACTCCAACACAAAATGCACCCAATTACATGAATAGAGATGCACTATCATAGACAGTGTTTTACTTCATGCTTTGATAAACATGATTCCTCTAGTCCACCACTCCTTTTATTCTGTTTTTGATTGCTATAAATACGAGCTGAAGTCTTTGGCTCCAGAAAGCCAGGCTACCCAGAGATCTGTCTTTAAATGCTTTTAGAGAGGAGCCCAAATGAGGCTTTTTTTGGGTGCCTGCATTATGAATTATATTTCCTGACATGACTGTTATCAGTAGCTATTAAAAATACCTCTGTCCAAATAAATAAAAGAGAATTTAATTGTGATCTTCCTTCTCATTAGTGCTAGCATTCTTATAAGGCTTTAAGCAGGGAGAAGGGGACTATCCTGCAGTCTGGGAGAGTTAGTCTGACAAAAAATGTTACTGATAGCTATCAGACTGTACTTTTTAGGTTAGAAGAGCTCTGCAAATCTTATGTCATCTGTTAGTCTGTAGTTTCTGGGAAGGTACTAGTGCTTGTTTGTTGGGCACTAAAGCATGAGACAGTTTTAAACATGATTAAAAACAACGGGAGAATGTATTATGTTGTTCAGTGAATATGCTAAACAGTACTTCTGTTACATTCCCTATCTTTTATTATTCACTGCTGAGATTAGTGGCAAGAGTTATTTGAAGTATACTTTTGCCTTGTGTGTCTTATGGCATTTCATCCACTTCCTTTGGACACTGCAAACACTAGCAGAGGACCAGGTTTACATTTGTTTCTGACCAGTTTTAATATTTTGATGTGATCCATGTGCCAAAGCATTCAGGCTTTTCTTTTTTCTCTTTTTTTTTTTTTTTTTTTTTCCAGAGAGCTGCTTAATCCTGGAAAAAAAAAAAAAAAAGCTGTTTATTTTACAGAAGTGGGACAGCCACCCGTAACTGTGTTTCTGCTGCTTGGTAGCATATTATAAATCTCTGCCTCTGCTCAGGGGGAGGGGAGAGGGAGGGGTTCAGGGTGTTTAAACTACTTGCCAGAGCCCTCTGCAGCGCTGCCCTGACCAGTGTACTTTTGTGGGATGTTTGTGCCTTCCTAATAATAACATGTTTCCTAAACACAGTTTAAAATTGCTTCAGTAGATGCAGTAATGTTCCATTAACTTAGTGACCTGCAGAAGCACTGTAAATAAAAATAGATTTATTTTCCTGTCTCTTCCAGGCCAGAGTACAATGCTGACGGTTTGTTGGCTTTTTTTTTTTTTTAAATTAAAAAACCCCCAGACCTTCCGTACAGTGAAATGTCAGCTAGTGTCAATAAACAGTTTGCATGAGACTCTTCTGCAACTGTCCATTGGCTCTCTGAAATCTGCCTACAGAGTGTAAGTTATGCGGTCACTATGGTGATGCTGAAGAGGAGTGATTCAGAGAGGATAAAGCAGGACTGGCTGAGTAAACTGAATGGGAGTGGGAACAGAAGCACCTTTCAGGGGTACACCCCCGTTGCTCCCCGCAACTCGACAACCTGGAACCCTCAGCCCCTTCCTCATCCACCTTCTAACTGGGGGGTTGCATTTGTGGGAAGAGGAAAGGCCTCAAGGGGAGGTGTGTAGTAGACATGAGGCCATGAAATGTGCGTATGCACAGTGAAGTGAATTAAAAATGATTTACATGCCTTGTCTAAGCAGATAATAGGAAGGATTTAAGTGCAGCAGCACAGAGTAGTCAATCAAAAGCCAATCTTAGGCCACAAACCATGTAACGATCACAGGCTTGCGACGAGCGCTTTCTAACATTAAAAAACCAAGAATTTTTCCCAATCCACAGCTGCTGTAACTATTTTGTTTCAAGAAGATGCAATCACGTCTTGCATCACACCTTGCAATCACATCTTGCACACAAGTGATGTGTCTTAGAAGGCAGCATGGTATCCAGGAAGGAAGAGAATGAGAACACTGAGTTATTAATATCGATTTGATCAGGCTTTATATTATTTCTTCTAGGAAAAGAAAAGTCTTTTTCTGTTAAAGATGTTCAGTACAGCATAGAGAACCATTTTGTGGTTCACAGAATCACAGAATGGTAGGGGTTGGAAGGGACCTCTGACTATCATCTAGTCCAACCCTCCTGCTAAAGCAGGATCACCTAGATCAGATCACACAGGAACACTTCCAGATGGGTTTTAGGGGTTTAATCCTGTTCTCATTCAAGTTAGTAAAAATGCTCCTACTGTCTTTGATAGCAGGTTGTGTCCTCTTGAGGTTTTTCCTCACCATCCCGTTTGCTGGCCATTGGGGCATGAGTATGGGTAGACCCTGTCCTGCCTTCTCAGTTGCCAACTTGCAGTCCAAAGATGCACAGAAAGCGTGCTACCAGACATACGGTACATAGACCTGGCACAGTTTGTCACCTTTGGAGATAGGAAATCCACCCCATTAACAGGAATGTGCTGGAAATCCAAGATTTTCTCTTTTCTGAGTCTCTTCTGGAGGACCTGGCTGAGAAGTTAGAACTGATGGACCTGAGAAAGATGCTTAGACTTGTGTTGAGTACTGGTATTTGCAATTCTTGTGGTTAGACCTGATGATATACCAGAGATAAGTGCTGGTTTTATCACTTTTGTTACATTTAAAAAAAATAACAGGTTACAAAGTGTACCTGTTTCTGGCTCTTACCTACCAGAATTGTCCAGAGTTGGTGATATGATTGCATTTCCTTGAAACAAAATAGTTACATGTAGCTGTGGATTAGGGAGACTTTTTTGGTTTTACGTTAGAAAGCGCTCATGGCAAGCACTGTGATCCTTGAACGTTTTCTGGCTGAAGATTGATTGGCTTTTGATTGACTTCTCCGTGCTGTTGCATTCATTGATTCATGTGTTCTGTAATGTGCCTGCACACTGGCTGAGTCACAGCAAGCACTACAGGAATTGCCGCAAATAACTTTATAGTTACCTTCAGGTGAGCAAGGTGGCCTTTAGGGTAAGAGGACTACTTGTTTTCTGCTGCTCAGTGTTTGGCAGTGTGCACCAATGGAGAGACTCTTGAGCGACTTCCAAGAGTGGCTTCAGGTCTCCATTCCTGTGTCTTTCCCAATGACACTTAGATTAGATTTCTATTTTAGTTTATTTCTTTATTTAGTTTATTTTATCCCATTCTGAAAGTTATGCTCGTGATAATCAACTCTGCAAAAAAGCCTTGAGAAGAATGGTGGTGGAGATCCCAGGTGACTGTGTTGGAGTAGTTTATGCAAATCCCTCAGTTCCTGCAGAAAGCATCTTTGGCATGTCCCTATAAAATCCTACAGGCACTTCCAGTACCATGCAGTCTCTAGGCTTTCCTGCCTTTATTTCTACTCCCAACTAATGAAAGAGTGAAGGAGAAAGCTGGTGTGACTCACCCGTGGTGGTGTGACTGCTGGAGCAGGGTGAGGGAGGGGGTGGGAATCAGGGCTTACAGTACATGGGGAGATCGGTGGAGGCCGATTGTGTTACACAAAAGAGTGGTCATGCATGCTGTTTTGTTGTCTTTTTGAGGCAGCTTTGAAATGACTTCACAGCTGAGTGTTAGGGAAGGTCTCCCAGAATGGATCTAGAGATGAAAAGGTGTTTATTTACAGCTTATAGCAGCTGAGGTCTGGGTGATTATTTCATGGCAAAGATGGGTTGGATAACTACGCTAAATTTTCATGTAAACTGTAACGTCCTCAACATCTAACCTCCTATTGTGAGCAAGAAGAAGAGCTACTCCTTTGGAGATGACTCTTCAACCACAGCTGAGCAGGCAAGAATAGCAGAGATGTGAATCTGATGGCACTGCTACTTTTCTTTCATTTTTCATTTGAGAGCTTCCTGTAGGTTTTCCCTCCTGTATGAATCTCCTATCTGCTTACAGCCTTTGAAGCATGAGATGTGGCTCAGAGAGGCAGAGGAGCCAGCATTTCTTCAGGCCTCCTTCTTCTGGTGCCTCTGTGTAGCATCCCTCCTGAGCACCAGCTGCTCTCCCAGCATGCAGAGAGTGCCAGTGCTGTGGCCATCGGTACTTGTCCTTCTGGTGGGGAGTCCCCTACATCCCAAACCATCTGACACCAGCCTCCCTCGGGGCTGTTTCCACCTCTGCTGTATCTTTTTCCCCAGCAAGGAAAGTAAGTGTTGTCTCTGCTTGGGAACATACTATGATGTGTTGATGCCCTTAAGAACGTTAATTTTTTTCTTGCAAGTACCAACCACCTTAGTTGTAAACTCCCCTTTGACTCAAGGCAGGAACAAGTAATAGTGAGAGGTGTTTGCCTGAGTTACGTCTGCCTTTGCTCTGGGGACGTGCGCCCTGTCAAAAGCTGAAAGCTTTAATTCCTCCAGCTCTCGGGGCCGAGAGTAAGGAATTCCAAATTAAACAGATTAGCTGCGAGCTCCGAACTTCTCCCAGCTGTGCCGATGCCCCAGAGAGCGAGCAATGTAAATAGAAGCTCACATCATACTTTGAAGTCGGTGTATATTTTTGAATATTACACCAGTTCCTTAGTTTCTAAGAGTAATGAAATGGGCAGTGCAGTGGGAGACTTAATCCATGTATATATCCCAAATACAAGCGAAAGCCAAGAAATTCCAATTTCCCATCAGTTGTACCTTTTTTCTTATGTTTATTTCAGAGGTATAAGTTGGAGAATTTTATTTTGTGTGTGTGTCTAGGGGAGGTAGAGCAGAATTAAATAAAAGTGCAGCCATATGTAGTCTCCAAATAAAATTTGAGGCAAATCAACATAAATCAAGGAGTATTTTACGTAGAAGGTAGGCTTCAAGGTTTTTTGCATAGTTAAGTAATAAACAGAGCAGTGATACAAAGAATATGGCTGTAAAATACAGGGAGAAATCTGCCATATTTTACTTGGATATCACAAGGGCTTACAAGCGCTTAGGGTATTTTATATACCATATGTGCTTTATTGCTTAAACTGCAGAGAATTTGTACTTTCCTGTGAGATTATTGCACTTTATGGCAAACCGCTTGAAGAATTGTCTACATATTTGTACAAGAAATGTTAACAACTCATATGGTATCGTTATGGGACAGCTTCACTGCAGAGTATGCAGAGTTTTGTGTTGAATTTCTATATAGCCTATGTACAACAGATGATGTTCCTGGAAATATAATTGACATGTAGTAGTATATGGTGTCCACAGTCGATCTGGAGGGGTGGAAATGTAACAACCAGATGTTGTCCACAAACAGAGTAGCTTGTGCAATGAGCTCAGCTTATTTTGAAGGGATTATTTAACCGTTTTGTTACACTTCATGTAGGTAAATCTGCTTTTTTGGGGGGCTTGGAATGATCTATGAGGCTGGTATTTGCCCAGTAAGACACCACGATGCAAGTGACATGCATAAGATACATGCTCACATGTTATAGAGAATTTATATAGAGGATGTACAGACAGTTTTGAAGCCATAATGGCCTCTTGAGCTAGAGAGGCAACAAGGAATATATTTATAAAATTATGCTTTTCTGTATGTTTTGGAGTATGAGTACTGTCTATTAAATATTGCATTTGCTTGCCTCGCAGAAGGGAGGTGTTTCACTGCCACTCCCCATTAGCTGACCCTAGGCTCCTCCAATATTTAAAAAAGGCCTTTGTGTTTAAATCCAGAGGGATGTACTTGAGGATTTTAACTGGTGCCAAATGTTAGGGAAGACCCTGGGAGCGTGATGCTTGGGAGGTTAAGTCGTGCACTGTGCTGGTTCCCCACCATGGAGGAGGCAATGGAAGGCCACTCCCATCAGAGTGGTGGGGGATGTTCTTGGATGGCAAGTCAGCATCCTCAGCAAGCTGAGGACCAACCCGTATTTGGATTAAAAGTGTCAAAGTCAATACCTTGGATTGCACCTTGGAGCAAGTAGGAAGTTATTATTACTGTTTCACTGTGGGAAGACATAACGGAGTCCCCCAGCAAGGCACAGAAGTTGAGCAGTATTTTTGCTGCAGATTTGATCTGGGATTTTCAAAGCAACAAAGGACCCAGTA
This sequence comes from Brachypteracias leptosomus, assembly GCA_013401335.1. Lineage (NCBI taxonomy): Eukaryota > Metazoa > Chordata > Aves > Coraciiformes > Brachypteraciidae > Brachypteracias > Brachypteracias leptosomus. The sequence continues at coordinate 213,284 of VYZX01021810.1, forward strand.
ATAGCTATAGCCTATAAAATCTCTTAATAATAGGATAGGATTTCTCTTACTTACATCCTCAACGTATTAAAATGAAGAAATTAAGCTGCAACTACTGTTCAATAAATGCTGAGGGACAGAGTTGATCTGATAAATGGGAAGATTGTTTTGGGGCAGAAGAGGATGAACTGAAATGAGTCACAGCTTTTGGGTTCACTGGAATTGATGCATTTGGGATCAACTGTTATTTCAGCCAGCCATTTTGTTAGCAGTTTCAGTATTCTAAAAATGGTATTTCCTGTCACATATCTGACAGAGATACCACACGTGCTTGTAATTTAAAGGATATGGGCCGCATAACATATATGTTAATGGAGATCAATGGCATCTTGTATCATTTTCCTCTTACCCAAAATGTTTGAGTTACATTTACGTGGGTCCCATGGGAGATTTTGGAGGCAAAACACATCTATCCTGAAGCCTGAGTTTACTGCAATTCCAAGGAAGAACATCCTAATTCTTAGGAAGGAATTTGGAGCACTTTTGAGAACAAAAAAACAACTTGAGAGAAAGGATTACTTCAGTGTGTTGTGCAGATGTAAAAGCATCAGAGAACAAGCTATGTAAAGTAGCATAGACTAATTATTATTTTTTTTTAATACTAAGTGTATGGTGCTGACTATGACACAGGAGGATGCATTTCCTTTTATTAACATGACATTATACAAACAGCTTTTAAAGATCCATTTGAATTTTTTCCCTCCATTCCTTTTGGGGATCAGTGACTAATAGTAGGAGAGCCACTATCTATTTCAACACTTACTTCTTGCATGTCTCTTTTTGTTAGCATCAGTATCTTGTTTATAAAAAAACCCCCTCACATATCTGGAATAGTAATAAAAGGTGAAAGCTACAGCCTCTGACAGGTACACTGAGGGTATTGTAACTGCAGAGGAGAGCTCCATCTGCAAAAGTAGTTTTCTTTATAGACATTTATTGACTGAAGTTAAATATTTGGCAGGTGAATTTCAAACATCTTTTTGTTTTGTAACAGGGAAAAAAAACCCTGCTGAATAATCTGTAACATCACATTTTAAAAAGTGAACAGTAACAGACATTTTGGGGGGGGGGAATCAACATCTGGAAATAATAAAGGACACTGGAAAACTTCATTTCTAACAAGAAAGGGACACAGGCAGCAGAACATGTTCTTTACTGTATTTACTTACATTCCTATTTTATGTTTTCTTTTTCACATGTGTGTCAGTGTTTTGTGATAAGAGGTAATGGCCTCAAGTTGCACTAGGGGAGGTTTAGATTGGATATTAGGATATTAGATTAGATTGTACTGGACATTAGGAAAAAGTTCTTTACTGAAAGAGTGGTCAGGCACTGGAACAGGCTGCCCAGGGAGGGGGTGGAGTCACCATCCCTGGAGGTGTTCAAAAAATGAGTAGATGTGGTGCTTCGAGACATGGTTTAGGGGTCAGAGGGATGTTGGACAAAGGTTGGACTTGATGATCCTAGAGATCTTTTCCAACCTAAGTGATTCTATGATTCCATGTGACGTGGCCCTGCAGCATGGCTGTGGCCACACAGATCGCTGTGTCACATCAGGCTCCTGAAGTTGCCTTCATTTCTGCTGAGCTTCGTGCCGTACCCCTGCATCATCCCCAGAGCCCCTCTGGACAGAAAGCCCTTCTCTCCCTTCCCTCAGCGTGGTTTTTTCTCTTGCTGGCGGTCGCTTATCTCTTGTAAATGCTGAGAAGAGTTTTTAATGGCAGCCTTTGAAGCTGCTTCCTCATGCTCTGTATTTACCAGTGTGCCCCACGGCGCTGACTGTTACAGAAAAAAGCCATGCTCCCAGTTAGCATCACATAAGCTGTTGTTAACAAATGAGGCTTGTTAAGATGAAGCAAGGTCTGAAAACTGTGAAACTTCCCGATCTAGAAATAATCAATATATACTGCTGAGGGAGCAGTGCTGGCAACCAGAGGGAAAGGAGGAGAAGGGTGTGGGATGGGAGGAAAAAATGATGACCAAGTCAGAGACCAAATAGCTGTGATTTTTCTTTCCATTGCTCCACTTTATTCTGATGAAGTGATTGTGTGGGTGAAGGATACACTGGTAGCTGTGTGTGTCTGAGCTATGATAGTCATTTGTAACTTGTTTGCTCCTTTTCTCTCTCAAGTGGAGAGGAGAGTGCTTATAAAATAACTAGCATAGTGCAAATGTTTTTACTGAACAAAAAGGTCGAGAGTTCAAAAACTAATGAAGGACCAGAGTCCTTCTCCTCGCAAGCTCTTGTTTGCTCAGCCGCAGAGTGAGTGGCCTGTGCCACAGTTCATGGTACTTTCTTAACAGCTATAAACTGGCCCAAAAATAATGGAGAAATGAGAAAAATAGTGACTTGTAGCATAAGATTTCACATGGCTGAACTTTGGCATCTCTAGAAATGAAGCGTCCTCTGAACACCACAGATAAAGAATGGCTCTTGTGGTGATGTGATTTTATGCTGTAGTGCCATGCAATTAATACAGGGCCTAACTATGGCTCTCTGTGCATGAAGGGGAATCACTTTAAGTCATTGTTATCTAACCTTAATTAATGGAGTAACATATGTGCAGGTGGCTTTGTCTGTATGAACTCTGCCTTCCTTGTGCTTTCAGGCAAACGTGAATATGTTCTGACATAACAAGAAGAACTTTTTATCAAATGAATGATGTTTGTATGTGCCCCGTGGTGCTTCATTGTGCTCAATTCTTCCTCAGTCATTAGCAATTTATTGCTGGCTTCTTCATCAGTCAGGAGCAGTGGGGAGGAAAAGCTTTGGGGACGACATACACTGCATAAGGATACAGCAAGCATTTACATTTCAGTACATGATTTAAAACCACGAAGGCGAGATTAATTATGTGCTGGTTGCAGTCCTGCTCTGAGGACATCTAGCTGAGCCCTCTACCAAAGATACTTTGTTTGATGAAGTGTAGTTTATGAATTGGTTTAAAGACCTGTACTTTTTCCAGGCCACCAGCCAATGTAGTGCTTAGCAGATGCGTATGTTACTTGGCCTTGGCTTGTGTTTCGGCAGCGTTTTCTCTCCAGCGGCTGCCTGTAGTCTACCCTTCAACACGGATGTATCACTCATCCTTAGGGCTGGCTTTCTTGTTTGTAAGTCTAATGCTCCCTGCTCCCCAGTGTGTCTAGTCTCTAAGGGTGTAAGTCAGGGTTGAAGGAACTGACATGAAGCAATTCCTGCCTGGGCCTGGAAGGTGTCTGGGACTAGTCTACCAATGCTGCTCCTGCCAGGAGGCACCTCAGATAGCAGCTTGGAGTGGGTGATGAGGCACAGACCAGTTCTGGTGGCCACAACATGCTCCCTGCTGCCATTCAGCTGGGGATGCTCATGCAGCTGCCCTTTCCCTGTGTCCATACCAGGAGTAGAACATCTGCCTTGGAAAGATATCAGAAACTGGCTGCTCATTTGTTATCTTGGTGAGCTGGCTTTGGCCTCATGGCTGTAGTATGTGTAGCTTTGACATCATCAATGAGTTGCTACAGCTTTTCAACAACAAAATAATCTCTTCTCACCCTCCTAATTTTGTTTTTGGAAACAGATGCACCATTCTTAGTAAAATGATGTTTTGTTTAGTGGGGGGAAGGAGGGGAAACCTCACCTGGAGCAGATGCCTAGTATGGAAAAATCTGTGTCCATATTCCAAGATACACATAGGATGTATTGTAGAAAGTGTTACCCCATGGTCCTGTACTGCTGTGGGACTTTCTGCTCTCTCTGGTATAATGGCTGCATATATCAGATGCTCCGAACAGCCCATAAAGCTCAGACCTCCCTTTGTTTCTCAACCCAGAAAAGCAGTGGGAATTCACGGGCAGTTTATCTGTTTCTAAATGGCCATCTATGGTTATACATGTAAAACACAAAGTACACTGGATTTGTGAATTTTGAGCTTTGTGTGTTTTGAATTTTATTAGGATTTGGTTTGTTTTATCTTTCAAGATAATTTATTTCTGTTTATGTCTGTTGTTTCTTTGTAGATGGTTTGCGGGTGATAAATGTACAAGTGCCTCAGGATTCTCCTACAAGATGTGTTCCACAAACCCAGCAAATTGGGTCACCTTTGATGATGAGCCGCTCTTCCAGTCACCTCAGAAATCGGTTGATAATCAGAGTAGTTGTAAAGCAAATGGCCTTAAACTCAATCTGTCCAGCGTGCATGAGTCTTCAAGTAGGTCATCTTCTACAGGCAGCACTCCACTCTCGTCTCCTGTAGTTGACTTCTACCTAAGCCCTGGACCCCCCAGCAACTCTCCTCTTACTACACCTACCAGAGACTACCCAGGAAGTCCATGCATCGCAAAGCCTGGGATTCACATCCTTTATCCCATCCCTGAATGGCCATCAAACGTTAACCTTCTTCCGTCACCTGGGACTTGCTCATCCCTAACCTCACAGAAATCAAGCAGCCTTCCTTTGAACACCTCACCTAATGACCATCTGGTTAAGACTTCGGTCTCCAAATCAACAGACAAAGAAAGCCCTAATCTGCCCGGAAGCTGTGATGAGTTAGGAGAGTTGTCATCGGCACCAGGGCACTTCCCGTACTTCCAGGGTGACTGTGCTTTTTCCAGTCCTTTTTGGAAGGAGGGTGCGTCACCAGCTAATATTAGCACACACAGGAAAGAGAAAGCGCTTGACAGGACTGCCTGTCATCCTAAAGACAAAGAAACTTGCCACGATCAGAAAAGCCTTAACCAGGGCTCTTTCAGCTACATCTGTGAGAGGCTTGAACACCTGCAAGCTGATAGCTGCGACACTGTGGGAAGCCCACCTGTCTCCAGTGCTCATGCATGGCACAAGTTCTCCTCCACTGTCCCACGCAGCCTCTTCAGGAGCCAGAAAGCAGACGGGTGGCCGTTCATGCTGAGGATTCCTGAAAAGAAGAACATGATGTCATCTCGGCAATGGGGCCCTATTTACCTTAGTGTCCTTGCTGGAGGTGTATTGCAGATGTATTATGAAAAGGGCCTGGAGAAACCTTTCAAGGAATTCCAGCTGCAGCCACACTGTAAGCTGTCTGAACCTAAATTAGAGAGCTATAATGTCTCGGGAAAAATCCATACTGTGAAGATCGAGTGTGTATCTTACTCAGAGAAAAGGAGGTATCACACCAAAGCAGAAGTGGTCCATGAGCCGGAGGTTGAGCAGATGTTAAAGCTGGGCACCACAGATTATAATGACTTCACTGACTTCCTTGTAACAGTTGAGGAAGAGCTTATGAAACTTCCCACTGTTTCTAGACAAAAGAGGAACTATGAAGAGCAAGAAATGACTCTGGAAATAGTGGATAACTTTTGGGGGAAGGTTACTAAGGCAGAAGGAAAACTCATAGAAAGTGCCGTCATCACACACGTTTATTGCTTGTGTTTTGTGAATGGAAGTGCAGACTGCTTTCTAACCCTGAATGACCTGGAGCTCCAGAAGAGGGATGAGCGTTACTTCGAGAAGGAGGAGGAGAAGAAATGGATCGATATTCTTGATTACCATTTCCATAACTGTGTCAAAGTGCAGGAGTTTGAGCAATTGCGAATTATTAAGTTTACACCCCCAGATGCCTGTAGGCTGGAACTGATGCGTTTCAGGACGCAGTATAATGGGCAAGACCTTCCCTTTTCTGTGAAGGCTGCGGTAGTGGTTCAGGGGGCATACGTGGAACTTCAGGCTTTTATAAACATGTCCTCAACTGCTTCGATCCCAACGCGTTTACCCTCTGTGAAATACTGTGAAAACGTTATGATACGCTTCCCTGTTCCCATGCAGTGGGTCAAAGCACTTTGGACCATGAACCTCCAAAGGCAGAAGTCCCTAAAAGCAAAAATGAACAGGAGAGCATGCCTTGGTGCTTTACACGAGGTTGAATCTGATCCCGTGATACAAGTCTCAGTTGGAACAGCAAAATACGAGAGTGCCTACAGGGCTGTTGTGTGGAAGATAGACAGGCTTCCAGATAAAAACTCAAGTAAATAATTTACACTATAAAATGATGGGCTTGGGCGTGCGTCTTCACTGTTTTTATGCTTGTGTACCTCCATCAGCTTCCGTAGTTTTTGTCTGTGTGGTGGTATTGGTAGAAGCTGGAGTAACCTTTAAGGAAAGGTCTAACGGGGGAAGGTCTATTCAAAAGGGTTTTTAACAATAGGACCAGGAGTAATGGTTTTAAGCTAGGAAAGGATAGATTTAGATTGGATATTAGAAAAAAGTTCTTTAACATGAGGGTGATGGATCACTGGAATGGGCTGCCCAGAGAGGTGGTGGAGACCCCATCCCTGGAGTCATTCAAGGTCAGACTTGATGGGGCTCTGAGCAGCCTGACCTAGGTAGAGATGTCCCTACTTGTGTAGTGAGGTTGGACCAGATGACCTCTGGAGGTCCCTTCCAACCTGAAACATTCTATGATTCTATGAAAAAGAGAATATAGCCTTTTTTTTTTTTCAAAGGACATTTTCCTAATTTATTCAATGGAGGCAGATGTATTATTGTATCATGGAAATGGATCTCATCATTCTGAGTAAACTTCAAGTCTGTAGTAAGAAAAAGGGAAAGGTTTATGCCTCATATATACCAGCTGGACAACGGTGAGATGGGAAACAAATGCCAGCAGGCAAAATAATTTGCCCACCTAGTATCACACAGTTAATAGAAAAGGAGATGTTTTAACTGTTGGGTCTTGTCTTTCCAGCATCATTTAAGAAATGGTAGGTATGATACATAACTAGAAGGTACCGTGGTCAAACTTGCTGTAGGAAGCTGAGCGTAAAGGCTAATATCGATTACCTCTTTTATGGGTTTGTGCATTGAGACTATGTTCATGGCAATAACTGCACTGACAAAAAATGCCTCCCACATTATCCTTGTTTCTCTCTTGTGGTCGTACCTCACAAACAACTTGTAGGAGTAAAACCAGATAAATTTATAGTCATGCACGTGGGAGTTGTTAATTTCAAACTAAGTAAAATAGTTCATTAATTTAATGGAGAAGTAGTGACTTCTGGGGAAGCCTTATTGTGGACTTCCAGTATCTGATGTGGGGCCTACAAGAAGGCCTGTAGTGATACGACAAAAGATAATGGGTTTAAACTGGAAGAGGGAACATTTAGCTTGGAAATTACAAGGAAATTCTTCACTCTGAGGGTGGTGAGACACTGGAACAGGTTGCCCAGGAGGTTGTGGATGCTCCATCCCTGGAGGTGTTCAAAGCCAGGTTGGATGGGGCCTTAAGCAACCTGGTCTAGTGGGAGGTGTCCCTGCCATGGCACGGGGGTTGGAACTAGATGATCTTTGAGGTTCCTGCCAACTCAAAGTATTACATGATTCTGTGACTTTTTGGAGAAGGAAAATATAAATGTATGATTTTAAAATTCCAATTTTTAGTCATGTTACCAGATTAATAGCCCTATATAGTACTTTTCTAAAGGCTTAAAAATTCTTGAGGAATATAGTATTTTACTTCAAGTGCTGTAGAGTGAAGGAGTTTGATCCTTTGCTTGGATATGAATTATGTGTATTTGAGGCTTTGGGAATCTGTGTTAGATATGGGCATCTCTTAAAGCATTTTGCCTAAAATATCTGTAAAATCTGTACTTTTAAGAAGGGGGTAAGTGTGCAGTATTAACAAATGGATTGGCTTAGTTTTGTAGTATCCTAACTGTCTGGACTAACTACCTCTTTAAAAGGTCCAGAAAATATTTAATCTTAAGTCCTGGTTTCAGGTATGCTAGTAGTAAATTGACATATCCACTCCCAGGTTCTGACAGCTTGATGTCTCTACAGGTGAGAATTTACATTCAAAACTATTAAAAAAAAAAAAGAGTAAAGGCAAAAACCTCCTAGGATATTATTCCTTCGTTTTTAACTAATTTTAAGATACAGTTAATCTGGCCTGCTGTTTAGATAATTATGACTTTATTTTATTTTTTTACAGTTTGATATTTGAATTCTGACTGATATTTCAGTGACAGAAGTAACAGATCGACAAAAAAAAAACTGAGGCAGGAGCAAATAAAAAGGGAATATTATCCTGAGCCTATACATGAACTAGTTTGCTTTTGGTATTGAAACAGTATTTGAAAGCACCTGACATCAACATGCTAATGTGGCAGTTGTGAGAGCGTGAGTTACTGCATGGCTACTGGCAGATAAGAGCTAATAGTTTTAGTAATGATGCTTCATGGAAATACTGGTCCCTTTTGTGTATAGATTGGGTCTTGCTTAGGTGATGAGGTCTCTAAAACCTCAAGCAATTGTGCCTTTCACTTTTTATTGAAGTGCACTGGGTGAGAAACAGCAAAAAATGCTGCTGTGGTCAGATTCAGAAATGACATTGTGTTAACACCATCTCTGGTTTTCCCCATCTTTTGCTTTGGAAGAAACTGTGGTTGGCTTGGATGTAATGCTATATTGTTAATGCTATATAGTTCCTCCTGAATTGGCTGAGCTCTCTCTTTCACATGCTGCTTTTTACCTGGGTATCTCACAGTCTGCTTGGAGAGGATGCTGGTGGCTGCCAAGCAATAGGCAGCAGGAGAGCAGAAGAGATGCAGCATTGGCAGATGGGCTGACACAAGGCAGGGAGCCAAGCCAGAATTAATGGTGAGGGGAGAGAAATGATAGAGAGAGGGAAGATAATGGGAAGCAGTAAGGGAGGGATTGGGGAGACTGGAAAATTGGCAGGGAAGACAGAGGAGTTGGTGGAGAGATGTAGAACTAGCAGACAGAACATTCTTCAGGTCTTTGAAATCTCTAGACAAGGGTGTCTTGCACTGTGCTTCTGTGACCCCCGTGTTTTCCCAAGGCTTACAGGACTGACTCTTGAGTAGCTTTCAATATTCTTTGCTATTTATTGTAGATTTCCTTCTGCAAAATCAAGTCAGCAATTTAGTCAGGCAATTTAAAGATTATAAGTCTTTCAGAGTCTTTAATTCCCTGCAGTTCATTCACCTTAAGATTTGATGTGCACAATTAACTTCAGGTTTATATTATTTGAAAAGTAAGAACTGGTTTTTGTGGCATTCTACAGCTTTACCTTATTTTCTACCGGTGGCTTAAACTTCTGACATTTGAGTAATTCCCCTGGCTGAGAGCTGCAAAATCATTTGTATCCTTGAAATGTTCATGTGTTTGAAGAATCATTTTGGTAGTAATACTGCCTGGTCAAATTTTAAACCTCTCCACGAAGTTTTCTGTATGCAGTTAAGAGTTTAAAAATAGAGTTGTCCTATGATGTGCCAAAAATCTGGAGGCAGTCAAACTAATAGAAATATGTAAACTTTCATAATATGTTTACTGCTGGGAGAAAAATATGCCGAGGCTTTTGCTTTCTAAAAGCTGTTGTCCAAGGCTTCTTAAAACAAAACAAAAAAAAAAAAGGGAAAGGAAAAAGCCTACATTATATTGTGACTTCATGTATAGACATTGAAATATGTTAGAATCCACTGGATTCTACTATTGACCAAGTGAAGTCAATGTGAGCTGTGAGATACCCCAGTTTTTTAAAAGCTGCCTATGCTTATTTAGATATAAATGGAGAGTTTGGAGCCTGAGTGTTAGCATTATTAAAAATAACAACAAAAAGACATAGACTTCAAAGTGTTGATCCAATGAAGTTTCTGCAAATTGAGTCTTCATTTGTGAAATGGGGGCTTTGTATAAGGAAATGTAGAAGATGTTGTGATTTCAGCACAGTACTGGGGCCAGTCTCTGCACTGGAGAAGCTTTATGCACCTGTGTTGCCCAGGGACCTGGGGAGAGACCAGACTTCAAAACACTGTGGTTTAATACCTTGCTATGTAAATTTGTGCCTTGTGGTGATTCCTGCTAGGACACTTCTATCCTTGGGCCGTTGTGTAAAGCAACAATTCTTCAGCTGATTATTCCTCCTTTTCTTCTGCATCATGAGCCACACTGAGGAAGCAGTGATTAAGCAACACAGAGAAATGGAGCCAGGGGAGCTTGTGGCTGCTGGCAGCCCTGCTACTGCCTTTTAGCATCTGAGCTAAAAGGACTCCTATGTTGGAGGTGATGTGGTTCCCAGCAATCTTCAGCTGCTGCTTTTCTTATTTTCTAAACCGCCTAGGTGGAAACTTAGAGCCATGACTTTGTCAGGTGGGCTCCATCCCTGGCCAGCCACCTCCTTTGGCACCAGCACCATTGCAAATTGCTCCTTGCTGGTGGTACCTTCTCACTCCCCTATTTCCTATGGATTTCTCCCAAAAGGTTGGATAAATGCACCCATTTAGATATAGGTGCAGGAGTTGTTAACTTCTAACTATCCTAAAGTAAACCTGTTCTTAGTAATTGTTTATGTTTTCACATTCAAAATAAGACTTTTAGAACTGGACCAATTTTGCAAAAATAGAATTACTACTTAACTACAATAACCAGCACATTTTTTGGCCTAAGTTGCTTGGCTTCATAAGCTTTTCTCAAATCAACGTTGCTTGAATGCTGGTTGTACAGGTGAATAAGGGCTAAATAGTGTGAGTAGATGCAGAAAACTTAGATTATTAATTGCTTGTGAAGTGCTATATGCATGCTAAATGACAACTTGAATCTAGTTTCATAGTTATACTGATCTTTTGTTTGTTTGTTTTGGCTTTCTTGTTGTTGTTCTTTAGAGAAAGAGAACAAGAATTTGGAACATTTTTAGAAAATAAGAGCCAGATTTTTCAGATGTAAAACAGGACAGACTTGGGGCTCTCAATTCACAAGAGTCTTAACAAGTTGCCTAGACACCTAAACCACAGGGTTTCTGTCTCATAAGTTAGCTAGTAACAGCTCAGTTATCTCCCCAAATAATCTGGTTGCCTTTCAGCAGTGATTGTACTTCATCAATTCAAGTGGTCATGTCTCCATGATGCCTGATGGGCCACGTTTTGGATAGCTGGGCTTGTATCAGAATATGACATCTTAGCTTGCTGTACAGACTTATGCTGTGCCTCTCCAACCCACTTGCCTTTCTGTACCACTACTTTTTCTTCTGTTCCTGACCAACATCTTGCTTTTTCAGCACTACAGTTTCTTTTGCAAAAGGATCTTATATATGCAGCCTCTCTTTCTTCTTCTAGCTCCAGTGTAATAAAAGGCCTAGGAAGCAATAGTTTCACGGAGCAGAGATGACAAGGACTGGACAATTTTAAGTGAAAACTAAGCCAATGCTCACAGTCTTCCAAAGTGTTGGTTGATCATTTTGGTGTCTTGTGGTTACTCCACACTCCTAGCACAGCCCAGTGGTGGGCAGAAGAAGTTCTCCACAAGTGAAGTGGTGAGTACCTCCTCCTGAAATTGACATAGATATGGGAGATGGGTGGGCTGGGGGAAGCTTTGTGTTTTGGGAGTAGGCAAAAAGGTCCAGTGGAGGCTGCTCCAGAGGACCCAGGGCAGTAGCCTTACCCAGCTATCCCAAAACTATCATCTCTACCTTTGCAGGTTATCGCCTAGGGGAAAGGAAGGACCCCAGAACTCATTGGATCCCAAAACTGAAACCACCTCATGGATGTAGGTTAGCTGGAATATAAGCCCAGGGATTTTTTAAGGGCTATATGGTACTGAATCACAACTGTGCCATGTCTAACAGAGGAGTCTTTAGCAGCAGATCAAGAGGAATGGCCTATTGATGCCTGGGCTCAAGTGGACATCTGTCATCCAGCATTTATCATCACATACCTGCCCAGAAAAATTCCAGACAGTGGTTATTTCTGGATTCCCTTTCTCAGAAGACAAAATGATTTTCCAGACAATTTCCACTGCTATTTTTTTTTTCATGGGCCTCCCTCCCACAACAGGAAGATGCTGAATTTGATCTCCAAAAGCCCTTAGATCTTCACCAGTTTCCTTCTACTACAAATGGACTCCAAACAAGATGTTTCTGCTCTTCAGCAAACCCTTTCTTCTCAGATCCCTGTCCAACCATAGCCCAAGAGGCAGAGACCGCCGCTTTCCTGGCCAAGGCATGATGTGCCATCTTAGTGTTGCAACCCCTGCTATTTTCTCCAGGACGCTTCACTTGCAGCTGACATTGTGCAATCTGTGCATCCCAACCCAACAAACAGCTCAAAGTCCAGGTCAAGTAAGTATGTTGCCAAGCTGCATCCTGGCACCACCACAGGAGAGTGGAGCATGTCCTGGGAGCCAAGGGGAGCACAGCTCAGGTGGGTTGTGGTGCCACAGATGGGATGACATCTCACAATCTGGCTCTGGAACAAGGTGCTTCTTACAGCCTCCTTCACTGCTGGTGGTGCTGCCAACACAGCTGTTGCTGGGATGTTGCTGCATTCAAGGATGGAGAGGTCCACCTCAACAGGTGCTCATTCCACTGTGTCCAGGCAGTCTGGAAGAGGGACTGTCAACCAAGAGAGTATTAGTGCAGGAGAAATGGGCTAGGACACAGCAAGAGATGACATTGGTACAGGAGATTATGGACAAGACCAGCATCACAGAGGTGTAAATATCTGCCTGTCGCTGTATACATGAGTGATGAAGTGCCATCTCCTCCTCACACTTGTTTAGTTCTCTAACAACAGCAGATGATGGACAAGGCCAGCATCACAGAGGTTTACAGATCTGCCTGTCACTGTGTATGAGTGATGAAGCAGCATCTCCTCCTCACACTTGTTTAGTCTTCTTCCAGCTTCCTTCTCAAGGGGTTGTCAGGTGGCTGTAGCACTTGTTTCTGACTTTGTTCCCTCCTCTATTTCAGTAATAAAGTCCCTAATGTTATAGTTCCACCTGTCTCTGTGTATTGTCTTATCGTCCTGAGACTGGCTACACACTGCGTGTCCCTGACATTGCACTCCTTTGCCCAAGACCTTTATGGGCTTGCAAACTGGGTATCTTTGTGCTTTAGTACCTTGAAGAACCCTGTCCTGTAGTGTGCTCAGAGGTGTGAGTAGTGTCTCGCACATGCTGGGAGCCCTGATTTAGCACAAATCGCTGTCGGTACCTCCTACTCCACCTCCACACCAGCCTTGCCATATAGCTGCCTGGGTGACTGAGCCCAATTCATGTGCAGGTGAACAGAACAGGAGGATATTGCATAAAAAGGAGGTGACAGTGCTGCTGCTGTTGGTCATGGGTCATGTTTTGGGTGGTGGTTGTAATTTTTTAAAGTCTGGGGGGGTTGTAAAGCATTGTGCTCTGACTGGTGAGGCAGGTGGGTTGTCTGCAAGGAGGGGTGTAGTTTTTCTATCTGATCTTTCCAGCCTGTTGTGCTTAGTTTGGTTTCTCTCCCTCTGTGCTGGCTTTGGTGTTGGCCATTGTTGGGCACCTACTTCTCCCCACTCACCTTAGAGGTGCTATTGTACTGGACATATTTAGGGGAGCTTCATTCCCAGAACTCAGGACCTACACATTTTTTGTTGCAGTGATACCTACCAGTCCCTTTTATGGATCTGTCCTTGTATTTATGAGTGCAAGTTGTATTACATCTTACTACAATTTCTGTAACCAGTTCCTCATAAGTGTGTATTAGAGCCATGCTTGGGTAGAAGGAAGCAGCTAGACCCATGTGGGGAATGGTTGCTTGCTCTCCATTTATAGAATCATAGAATTATAGAATCAGTTAGGTTGGAAAAGACCTTTAAGATCATCTAGTCCAACCATAAGATCATCTAGTCCAACCATAGACCGTTGTGATACACATTTCTTTAAACACACCTGGGAGGCTTCATGACCAGCATTTGATACTCTTCCATGCTTCAAAATTCTAGCTGGTGTGTATATAGCATTATTTTCTGAAATTTGGTTCAGGTTTTCTTTTAATATTACAAGTAGTTATGTAAAGAAGCAGGATTTAGGCTAAGGATCAGAATGGGATGTACTGCTGGAAGCAAACCTTCATTGGATGCTTGTAAATCAACCAGTGACATGAGCCTTGTCTGAAGGTGGCTGCAAATGCTGCTCTCTCTGTGCCTTTGGGGTCAACTGAACAGAGAGAGGAACACTTGCAGTCAGCAAACAGCTTTTTCAGCTACTGATTATTGTTATTATTAAACATGGAAAAAGGAAGGAAGGAGAAAAAAAGTTGCAGACCTTCCTATCTGAAGTATGGGGGCTGATAATCCAAAGGATGCTTCCTATTCTTTTCTCCTCTTACCTCACCTTTTCTTCCAGACAGTCATGTTTTCACCATGTTGTTGAGTGTAACAGTGAGGAAGAGGGAGGGTATTATTGTAGAATCATAGAATACCAGCTTGGAAGAGACCTCAAGGATTGTCTGGTCCAACCTTTCTTGGGAAAAGCACGGTCTAGATAAGAAGGCCAAGGACCTTGTCCAGTTGAAAATTATTAATTATGCTAACTACATAATTAGCCAAAGGGAAACAAAATGTTAAATGTTTTAGTATGCTTAAGACAAGTATGTATTTCATGCTTATTAAGCCTTGATGTTTGGGGACCTGTTGACTTTATGCCAGTCTTGGAATGAAATCTGCTGGATGGTTTATTGAATTAGACTTTGTCCTGGTGAAGTCAGAGACACGTGTGACAGAACTCTGCCCATCAAAGTGCTCAAACATAAATTCTTCCCCAGAATCAGAACTGGTTGCAGGGAAAACCTGCAGCACAGACCAGAGGATGCATCCAGCCCAAGGCTCCCAGGAGCAATGGAAATGTAACCTTTTAAATTTATTTTACCTTGCAAAATTCCCGTGAGCCTATGGATGTAGAGTGTTAGAGCATTTTTTTCCATGGGATGGATAAAGCTCAGTGTATGTTAACTCTGTCTTCAGTATTTCCTTCATTCTGACAAGAAATTGTTTCCTGTCACCAGAGAAAGCCAGTGCATAAAGAATGGCAGATTATTGCCTGAACTTCAAGATGCTGTTCAGTCTAATGGATGAAACCCAAATATTGGCTGCCAGGCTTGCCTTTGATAAAATACAGCCAATCCTCCCTCTGCTTTTTTTTTCTCCCTGCAGCCAAATGGTAGTTAGTTGCCTATGCTGATGCTTAAAATCTGGAGTGGAGGAAAAATGCAGAATTAGTACTTTGTGCCCTGAAGAATTTGAAGAGGCAGCTGTGCTAGAAAGGATTCTTTTCATTATATTATATTGTAGTATATTGTAGTGCATTATATTATATTATATCATATCATATTATATGCTTTCATGCATATAGTGAGCCTGCTAACATTGGTTTCCTTGGAAAGCAGGTGTTCACCTGCTTTCCAAATTCACCCTGATGTTCCTGTATGCCAGGAGAGGAAGAAATGCTTTCCCTCATCATTGCCACATGTAAGAAATGCTAAACCAAGTAATCCCTAGGATCTAAGGCTGGATTAAAGCAATATATGGGCAGTCTTTCATGATTCTGCTTTATAACATGACAGTTAACTTTAGTAATACTTCTATTTGGAAGAAATAGGGTATGTTATTTTCCCATAACAAACCAAGCTAGAAAGGGACTCCCGGTAGCTCTTATCCTGGCAGCTGGGATGTATCTTGTTTGAGCAGCACTCTGAGCTGTGCCTTTTTCTTCCTGCCATAGACATGCTGTAATAAATGATGTTACATGAGATAGCTGCAGTACTTGAAATAAACACTCCAGTAAAATTCCTACACAGCAGAGAGCTGTGGAAAGGGCTGCTGTTGGACACAGGGCAGCATCTCTGCCTTGGAGAAGCTGGGGTCTTCCAGTTTTTATTTTTCTATGAGAGCAGGGGATGTATTTTTAAGGGAAAACTGAGATTCTTCCCTAATAGTCTAAATTTAGCAACCAACCCCTAAGTTTGTAATGCTATTCTCTCAATCTGAAGCTGGAAGGATCTGGTAAATCTTGTGCAAATTAATTTGTAACACTGCAATAATTGTGAAGGATGTGCCGAAGCAGACAAAAAATAAGTGAGGGGCCACTTTGTGCCCAACTCGCAAAAGATTATAGAGAGAATAATTTTGTATTATAACAACAGCTCTGCATTAATGAAGGATAGAGTTGTGCTCTCTTGCCAGCAGATTAACCTTTCACTGTAAACAAAGAAAAGATAAGTAAGTGATGGTGTGTTTTGTTGTTTGTTTTTTTTTTTTTCTTTTTCAAGGTTCAGATCATCCACACAGCCTGTCTTACAAACTGGAACTGGGATCAGACCAGGAAATACCCTCTGACTGGTATCCATTTGCTACTGTTCAGTTCGTCGTTCATGATACCTGTGCCTCAGGAACAGAAGTCAAGTCACTGGGCGTAGAGAGCGATCTGCAGCCCCAGAAACACGTGGTTCAGAAAGCTTTTTACAATTGCCAGGTATTTTCAAGGCTATGTTTTCAGTGTTTTCCTCCTCTTCTTCCTCCCCAGTCCCCCTCAAAGTATTTGCAAAGTGAATGTGCTTTGTATTACATCTTGTATGTACTTGTCCTAATGACTTTGAGCAAAAGAATCATTAAAAAATAATTCCTTGCCTGATCAAAGATGATGCTGAAAAACAGAACTGCAAATGCAGTGTTGTTTTTCCTCAGTTGAGCTATTTTTGGGAGCAGTGGTTTTGAAATATGTTGGGTCTGGAAATGTTTTAATTCTGTCTCGAAGCTTTTATTCATACTGTTGCTGCAGTTCACACTTTCAGTGCCCAACCATTTGCTAATTCTACCTGTTTTTTTTCCTTTCTATCTACAGGTTGAAATTGAAAAGAAGTGGATTAGGCTTGATGGAGAAGATCCAGATAAGGCTGGCAACTGCCTCATGCAGTAAAAGAGGGCAGAGAGGCACTGTCATAGGATATTAGTGGAATCAATTTACATAGGAAATTCTATTGTTAGAAGAAGCGCAGTGACCTAGTTTAGGATAAACATGGTCATCTGAATTTTTTTATTTTTTTTTTTAGTGCTTTTGGGTTTGATTCTGCAAATCAGTACTCATTTGACTGGCCTACATTCAAGTAAGCTTCCTGTCATGGGAATACTTGCATGAGTAAGGTCTCCTTGTAAAGAGCTGCAGGATGTGAGCACTTAATTGACTGATTGAGATATATTATTTTCCTGTTGTGTATCTATGACTTGGGAATGATCTCATATTCCATATTGAAACCTAGTGGCACTACTCAGAGAGTTCATGTCACCTGGACATATAATATTGAGCAATAAAAACTGCCAGAGTGCTTATGTGCAGACCAGCATCTGTGTAAGGTCCGGCAGGACCAATAATATTTTTTAGTGGGGTTTGAAAACTGAAGTCCCTCATCTTTCTGCTCCGCTTGATATATGTGAACAGAACAAGTCGTAATATTTTTCTTGACAAAAGCCTCAATTAACGTGTTGGAAACTGGGTGATTTCATTGGCAAAATGGGAAAAGTTCCTCTGCAATAATACTCTCCACAATAATATTTTTCTGTGGCTGCGAGTCTTTCCTCCCCAGAACTTTATAGATTCACTCTAAGTAATCTCTCGGGGAAAAAAACATATGGTAGATGTAACTGAAATTTCTGTGCCAGCATTAGACATATCTTTTTCAATACTGCAGCAAGGGAGACAAGCGGCAGATCCTCAGCAAGTGTAAATCAGTCCAGGCCCATTAAATTTGAGTAAGCTTTTAGAACTTAGACTAGTGGAGAATTTTCCCCACAAACTGAAGAAATGGCTGGTTGCTGCTGTTTGCTCTGGGTCTCCTTTAGGATGCAAGCTCCAGATGTTGGTTTGAAAACTGCAGGAGCTGTTGCTTTGAGTAACTTTTAAGACAGTCTTTCCATGCATGGGAAGGGAGATGTTTTCATGCTACTGGCTCTAAAGGTGTTTTCTGTGGCAATCAATGCAGGAATGGACTATTGCAAGAGAAGTGAAGCTGTGACACTTCAGCAGACAGCTTGAGCTACTAATCCTGTGTCAATGTGTTAACTGTGTTTTCAACAAACTATTGGTATTTAGGGAAAGGTTTGAATGCTTCCCCTTGGCCATTATCCCCTTTGTCATCTTCTGCAGGCTGCAATTCCAGGTCTGAAAAAATCTGATAAATTAAAAAAATCTCCTGATACTTTTTTCCCCCCCCTGCAGTTTTCCTAAAATTATACTTACTTCAAACTGAAATTAGTGGAGAACAAAAATATAGTAATGCACTAAGTCTCACTTTATATTTTGTCACAGCTTGTAACTGTTTATATGAACACTGTGTAAAAATACAGATAAATATTATTCCCCAAAAGTAGAAATATGTGGGACATGCACTGAGAAAATTACCAGTCTGAGGAAACAGAAGGCCATAATATGAACCTAGTTTATCACAATAAACTTTTCCCCCCATTTGGAAGCTGGGAATGAAATGGGTAATAGATTCTATAGTAAGTCCTGAGGGCAGGTTTTTTATGAGTATTGCATTACCAAAGCCCCAAATAGACTATTATGGTACTTTGGCTTCTCTATATATCCCTTTTTATTAGCAGATTATATTATTATAAATCTAAGCAAGTGTTTCAGTGTGGTAGTGATCCAAATTTGTCTCAGCTGTTGCATCCTCCATCCGTGTTCTGACTTGTGAAGCCATTAGCACCTTCAAGTCACGTTTGGTTTGTTTTATTCGCATTTAATTTTGGTTTATATACTTCTCAGCTGAACTAAGGGGCATGGTGTGTGACAGAGCAAAATGTGTATACTTAGCATCACGGCAGAGCTCTGCAGTTCACTGAGGTCCATGGTTATCCTAGAACTACAATATCTATTAACATCTTTGCTCAGGAAAGTAGAGGAAGCAAAATATGTGTTGCAGATACTTGCACTGACATTTGTCTGAGGCTGACTTGTTTTGGTTAGCATTAACACAGCTAATTCAGAAAATCTGTTAGCAGTGGTTCTTGTCCAAAGCCAGTCTTGCCCAGCTGGCTCCTAGTTTTCTGTCTTTAAGGAGGAAGGACAGACAGGCTGTTCTGGGACTCTCACCTTAGGATGCCCATTCACAGCACTCATCTCTTGGGCATTCAGTACCTGGTGATGTTACGGGTCCTGTAGAAGCAATGGCTCCTGCATCTCAGGATGTGTTTAAGAAGCTCATGTAGCTTTGACCCCTCAAGATAGGAGCTCTTGTTTTGAACGGCCTAAGTGATGAACAGCTGCATTGCAAGTCATCTTTCCTGCTAGTGAGTCTGGGGTATATCTGGCATGGTGCAAATGATCATTCATCCTTACTGAATTCATTAACACAAAAAAGTCAAGCTACAGCTTTACCTATGTTGCAGACTCTTGGATTTTCATCTGAGGCCTGCAAGACTTGCCATTAACTTTAATCAGAATTGGATCAGGATCACAGGGAATTAATTCCATAGAAATATTGCCACACTGAAAGTAAGTTACGCTGTTTAATGCATGGCTTTCAGTTTAAACCTGACAATTAGTGCTGCCTAAGGCTGAATAATTACCCTGTTCAGTCTCAACCTGATGCTTGTATGCCTTGCTGCCAGAATATTTAAAAATAGGCTGCAGTTTAATGAAAGAAAGTTTAGGTTGTCTGACTTTTTTTTTTCACCACCAAATTCTAACTTCTGTTCTATTTCAACATGCCAAAGCAGAAATAACCTGGCTTCCCCTTTCTTCTGCATTGTCTGATGTCCTTAAGCATAACTTACTGAATAAATATTCTCAGTGCTTAAGGCTTATTTGCAAACGTTTTCTACAAACTCTACAGCAGGTGACCATGAGTAAACATACTGTCTTTGATTCCTCAGAAATCTGGGCTTTGATTCTTTAGAAATCTGGGCTATAAGTAGCCTAACTGTAATTCTGGGAGGGGAACAGTTGCTATAAGCTGTTGTGATGCTCAGTGTCCAGCTAGCAGAAGGATTGGAGCTTTAAATAACCCATGAGGTACATTGGCATCATGCGAGGAACCGGGTTTCACACGTATCTGATCTCTGCTTCCCACAGCTAGTGCCTGCAGTCACTGAAATGCTTCCAACTGTTCAGGTCACTTAAGATGCTGACACTTTGCTTAACACGCTGATAATCTCCGCTAACATTCGCTAACACACAGGGCAGTATTTAGATACTGTCTGTGTTTCCTTCACAACAGACCAGCAGGGTTTGGGATATTTTATATTTGAAACAAATCAATGAGAACAGCTATTTTTGTAGTGTGTTTGCCTTATTCAGTTGTTAGCTGAAACCAGCAAACTTTATCTTTGCATTCATCTTTCTCGTACTAATTGTGTTGCTGTAGGTAAATGGTACTTGATGTAATTCTGGATTCAAACACCCATTGAAGTCAATGGAAGTCTTTTAACTGACAAAATGGGATCTGCATCAAAGTCTTTAAGAACAAAGGAGGGGAAAAATAAAAAGAAGAAAGGAATAGTGGTAATGGGCAGGGAAAAAAATCACTGTAGAAGATTCTTGATGCTAGTAAGTAAGCAACCTGCAATGTTTGCGTATTGCAACCAGAAAAAGCACAAAAGAGGGGAAAAGAGGTGTTACTGGGTGTCAAAGCTGAAGCTTTTCAGTGATTGGGAATGATGGTCCGGCTGCCCCTGTGTGGCAGCTCTTGAGAAATGAGGATGTTGGTGCACTCCGTTGAACATGATGCCAAGATGCAGTCATCATTATGCTCCCTGCTTTTTTTTTCCTCCAGATTCCTTATTAATTGCCCAAAAGTACTTTACATCTGAAAACATGTTTTCATGTGTTGCTTTTAGTTGCATTTATTTTACTTGACGGACTTCTAGCTGCAGTGTTGGTGTCCACACCTCTATTTTACATTTATTTGTCTTTTTGTTGACTAAACACAGCAACTAACTGCTGCAGTTAGTAGTTCTTAGCTATAATTTTGATAAGTCTGATGCAGTGCTGTTATTCTTAATGGAAAATACAATTTTATTTGGGTCTTTTGTCAGTGTAAGTATAAACAGATCACGCTGATAATCTTGTAATAACATTTTGTAGATTGCATATTGATTAAAAAAATAAAGTTGTATTTCAAACTAGCAGTTTCTTGTCCCCTCTCTAGAAATTTATCAAGCTTCTGTTACATTTACTATGATTAACTGGTTGATCTTGTATCATCAGGTATTGCTGTTTATTAGAAAGAGCAGTTCTACTCCATGTGAGTGAGGGACATCACTCCTCATCTTACATAAAGCTGGTTGCAGAAAGCTGAACAATGCTCTATGTTCCTTAATGATCATTTATGGCAGGCCCTTTTCCTGCCTCATTTACATAACAATAATAAGCCAAAGAATACCCTGGTTTTTCCTGTTGAGTACTTCCTCTGATCTCTCTGGGATAGTTCGATGTAATGTAGCGACGACTGTTTAAGATTTCCACAAATTTCAAAGTCTGTTCTTGAAATGAGCTGTTACTAAGGAGACAGTGAAACCTCTGTGGGGAAATATGGGAATAAGGCAGAGGTTTGTGGGGCAGCACTCAAAGAATGGGCGTGAAGTATAAAATAACCACTTGTCCCATGCTGCTGTCCCTGTAGCAAACCAGTCAGCTACTCTGGGAAACATTGGGAAATACAGTTAACACCCATTTTCCTTGGCGTTTTATCCTTCAGTGAGCACCTGCAAATGGAAAGCAGGTGTCTAGCAGGAGAGTAGTCCCCTTCCAGAGCTTAAACAGTTTGCAATGTTTAAAAGTATTAGTGAACAATATGATTCAGGTGCATGAAAAAGTGTAATGGCAAACTGTTAGAGAATACAAGTGAAAACATGAAAACATTCATTTTGGGGACAGTTTCCTAGTACGTGCTATTTTACAGCTCTGCTCTCTCCTTAATAAAAACAACCTGTAATTTTTTACAATAAAAATCATGACATTTTGTAAGTGATGTTGATGCTCCCTGCTGAAGCCTTACTGATAGAAATAAAAGAAAAAACATTGGCTCAATTTCTGCTTTGCCATCCCATAAACCCCAGAGTGATTAGGTATGCCTGGCTGTGGGTAGGTACAGTCCAACATTGTATTGTGATGGCCTTTTCAGTTTAATATAGAATAGCTTTGACTGTCATTTCTATATTAAAAAATTAAGAACTGAGGGGAAAAAGTCAGCAGTGAGGACGTGGTGGGAGCAGAAGAGACCCACGATGAATGACCAGCAGTGGAGGTATGAGGGAGGGAGTGAGCAGGGACTTGGCCAAAGGAAAGGGCAGTAGGCAGAGCTTGTTTTCAAGGGCTAAGGAGAACTGCTGCCTTAAAGTCAAGGTGAAAAGTTTACCTACAAAAGGGACTGAAATAGAAAAGCAGTGAAGAATCTATGCAGAGAAGTGCCTTCAAGGGAAGGTGCTGAGAACAAAGTTGCGAGTAGCTGCAGGGTGTGTGGGGGAAATGAACTGAATGGTCTCCTGGGGTGGGAGGAGGAGAAGAAGTTGGGAGCAGCTGAAGAAGGGGGGTATGTGCAGAGCCACTGGAGGCACAGCAAGGTGGCTGTGAGACTGGTGTGGCACTGTGAGAGGTGTCCTACCCAAACAAGCCAAGCTGGAGCCTGCTTGTGGTGTGCCATAGCTCAGGGCAGTGCCACACCATACAGCTGGCCCTGCTTGCATGTAGTATGTGCTGCTGTTACACACCAAGCGGCAGAAATTCCTCAAGCTGTCTTGAGTGTCCCTGCATCACATCTGCACAGCTGTCAGTAATGGTAACCTATCTTCCTGGACAGGAAGGTCTTGCTCGTGCAAGGAACTAATGACACATTCATGCTATAAGAGGTGCAATAAAAATATCAAATAAAACCCAGCAGTGGAAAAGGGAGGATTTAAAGCAAGAACTTAGGCATTAGCCCGATGATACCCAGAGGTAAGCTACTACTGTAACCTTGTTGGATGGCTCTCTAGGGAGGGACCTTCATCTGTCAAGTCATCCATAACGTTCAGTAGATTTTATTGTCTATATTTAAGTACTGACACCAGGATTTAGATGACAGTTCATCTGAAATGGGGGGAGCCATCCATTGCCTGGAGAGAAAAGGTGAAAGGCTGTTTTAGCCTCCCTCATGGAAAGCCATTACTGAGTATCTTTGCTGCTAATTGTGTAGTTCTAATATCTAAAGGGGTGTGCAGATCTACTTCAGGTAAATATACACAAAAGTAGAGTAGTGGGGGCAGGGGAGAAGAGTGAGAAGGTGCGTACAGTCAAGTATTAGGTCAGTGGGAGTTCAGCCATGTTTCCTCAGAAAAGGAAGCTCAGGAAGATGACCTTGAACAAATATTGGGGTTCTCACATAAATGTTTCCAAGACTCAATATATCAATGCAGGTTTGTCTCCATATACCTGAGCTATTCTTTAGTAGATTTAAACTGGTATCAGTTAGGCAGTAAAAAGGAGAATCTGACTGCAAAGCTGTGCTTCAACCTGTCTGTCAAAGTCACTTGATGGATGATTTTAATGGTATGGTTGGTGCTGCAAAACTCCAAAACTCTTGGTGCTGGTGAAAAGGGCTACAGTGGTTGCTCAGCTTTATTCCTCTCCAAATTACCAAATGCAAAGTTAGACAGAGCTAACTGGCCTTGACCAAAACATGCTGCCCTGCTCTTATTTAACTTCACACTAAAACTGCTGGACTTCTGCCATCATCTGCTTGACTATGAACTTCCAGCAGCTAATTCAAATAAGGAGAAATGTTTCTGGCATTTATTCTCCCACTGCACTCTGCCTCTGCGTGGTTCTGCATACCCCTGTAACTAGTCCCTCTCCACTGGAGCTGGGGAGCCCGGGATAAGTGGCAATTACAGACAGGCGAGGAGGAACTGGGATTTCAAACACTGGTGAAGAGGGGTAAAATAAGATGACAGGGAAGGAATTTAGAGAGTGATGAAGGCAAAGACAGTGGACAAAAAGGAGGGAGCTGGACTGGTGCTTTTCTTGGGGACGCAGGACAGGAGGCTGGGGTCTCTCCAGCGAAGAAGGGTGCTATAAACTTCTGCATGTCATACCCAGGGAAAGATGGCAGAGAGCAAAGGAGGTGGAGAAACAGTAGACAAGCATCGAGCTGGGCACCAGCAGGAGTGTGGTAGAAAGCGGGAATGAATAAAGACAGTGAAGTGGCTAGTGGTTGCTGTTTCCCTTTGAGACTTTCTCTTCACAGAAGGCATATGTATCAGGGTGAGTATTTAGGAGAGGCAAGGCTTATTTCATCCTTAATTAGGCTTACTTATAGTACACAAGATTCAGGGCTTATCAAGGAGCTGAGATATACAGTACTGTTTAGTATATTCATTCTATCAGGACTGCCATTTTTATATAGCAGTTTATACAGGTCAGAGCTCTTCTTATGCTACTCAACATGCTAGAAATTTGTCATTAAATTGAATTAAGGGACAGCTCTTTCTAAGTTTCCTCTGATAAAGTGGTTTGAATCAGATAAAAAAAAGGAGAGGCCCCTGAAGAAACAGGAGTCACACATGACAAATGAAAGAGAAACAAATCACGGGTCCCAGTGTCAGCTGTCTGAGAGCCCTGATGGAAATGATGGAGCTTTCAACAAAATCATGCTGTTAATAAAATTGGTTATGAGACTAGAGTGCTGTATATCTATGAGTTAACAGCTGCAAACAAAGGGAGCATGTTAGAGAGTATCTTTAACGTAAAATTACAGTTCTGCTCGTGTCAAGGTATCTCCATGAGGACTACCTGGATCCTGCAAGCGACTCCTCTGAAGAATGACTGCTTTTATTTGGAAAGAGGGGCAAGGTGGTATTTGTAAAACATGCCTTGAGAAAGAATTCTGCAGTCCTGCAGTGGAGCAGCCATGTTCCTCTAGAGCAGCAATGCTGGATTTAAACAGAAGAGGGCATTCATTACCAAGCATCTGAGTTTGCTGAGGGCTCTGTTTCTAGAGGGAAGGCGTTTGAAAATGGTCATTTTTTTAATGATTAATAAAGGTTCATCACCCAAAAATAAATCTTCTCAAGACATCGTGTACCAAGAGGAGTATAAATAATTACAAATTAAAACCTGTCCCGTAAACAACTGTTTCAGATGCCCTTAAGCAGCACCATCCACAAATGCTGAGAAAAACCTTGAAAAATCAGGAGGGTTTGAATAGCATGCTAATCTTTTTGATACCCCGACTTCTAAAACTCTTGTGAGCTTTTAAAGAGACCTCAATGGGAAGAGCTGGATTAGAAGCTGAACCAACCTGGATGCTGTTCCTGACTGCCATTTGTGAGCCTGGGCAAATGTCTGTGCCTCAGTTTTGTCTCTTAACAGTGGGGTTAAATGTTAACAAAACCCATAAGCATGAAAATCATTGCAGCATTGCACTTTATACTGCAGGACACTGATACTAGGTGAAGATCACCAAGATGAAAGCTAGCCAGTCAGTATGAGTAATGCTATTCATAGATATTTTAATATTTTTTCTTGCTCAGATAAGACTGCTTTTTTTTCAGTGTATATCAGGCTTTCTCATGCTGTTCAGTTGACACTGCTCATAATGCTTGGAGGAAAAGACACCTTCCCTAGGAGTCTGTAAAATAATTTATATTAAGCATGTTGCTAGACCTCAGATGAAAGCAGAAGCACCTTGGTTAGCAGGAAGCACCCTATGTGCAGCTTGGAAAGTTGTATTCCCATTCCCAGTTTTTATTTTCTCCTCAGTCACAGCTGTGTACTGTCAGTAGGCTTAATCTCCTGTCCCTTGCATGAGGGGAACCGACACCTTGACCTTGGTGACAAGAGGTTGGTATTCACTAGGAATACAAAGGGTGTAATTTAGAACCCAGGGGGTATGCCCACAGTGCCTTGTGCTGGTCGGATGTGCCAGGTATAGACAAATAGAGACATGCTATCAACCTGAAGTGTAAGTGAAGATCACTTGCTTTGGCCTGCAAATTGTCATGTGGACATAGCCAAAGTCTGATCATTATCAGAGACAGCTGAGAAGTCCTTTGGTATCAGGCTCCCCAACCTCACTTTCTTTTGGAAGTTAGGCATACAAATTGTTCCAATTTAAAGGCACTTTATAATCCCTAGATAAACAAAGGGTGGTAGAAAGCAGGGAACTCATTTATAAATCTTCTTTCTGCACTTCCACCTTGATAAAACTGCTGTACAGCATGCTGGCAGATGGATGGCCCTGCATCAGATGTAGGAGTCTGATGAATAAGTCACAGCCGGTTGTAGGATCACCATCTGCAACCTTCAGGGCCCAGTGAGGTCCTAAAGGCTGCAACTCCTTCCTGCTATCTCTGCTAACGTAAGAGAACTCACCAGACAGGAGGAGAATAACAATGCTCTTGGTATGCACTATCCCAGGTGGTTTCAAATGAGCACTGTGCTTTAAAAAAATAAGTTTTATTATTTAAATTATTCTATAAGTAAAGCAACATGTCTCGCCTTTTCCTTGTGATGATGCAGGGCATACGGAACAGCTGAATATGCAACTGCTGTTTAATTCAAGAGCCAGACAGTGTCACTAAACATATTTTGTTGCAGAGCAAAATTGCTTCAATAGCAAATTACATTTGTCTCACTCATGAAAATGTAACTTACAATATTATTATGGATGTTCCTTTTTTGTTTGTTGTTGTTGTTGTAGGTGTTAGTCTGGTTATATAATTAAGGGTCTGTCAGTATATTAATTAAAATCTTTTCATTTTTCAGGATGTGTAAGTCAGCCTTAAAAATTAAAGCTGAACGGGTGAGATTCCTTTTCACAAGCCAAGTAGCACTGTTAACTGCCTGGTTACCTAAAAATGGAAAAAGAAAGGAAAAAGGAAGAAGATGATGTTTCTAGGTCCTCAGAATCACCAGGGCAACACCAATCCATGTACAGATATAAGTTGTATAAGGGCCAAAGTATATATTCTCCCATATATATGAGATTAATGAACATTTTTCCAGATGAGTAACTGCTAAAATTTGTAAATCTCTGTATTAACATGTGAGCAGATTGCTGCAAATGTAAGCAATAATTTGAGTAGTTGTACCAGATTGATGCTACTTCACTGGTAGTTTCAGCTATCTCCCTGTTTATAAGGTAATAATGACTTTGGAGTTTATTAGAGTAAGATGATACGCTTTTGTACAGCTTTCCGAAGTATATTTTCACTCTACGTGGTCCTCCAAAGGCTCCCTTTGCCTGTGCTCAGATGAAGCTTCAGGCTACAGCTCAGTCTGAACTTGGGGCTTTGTTCCCTCTCTTTGGCCTCGGGAGCTGACAGAATACCCCGGGTCCGGTAACCAACGCTCGCTGTCAGGCCGTTGATTGGCCCTGCGCGGGCCAGTGAGGTCAGCCCGGAGCCCACCCGCGAAAGGCTGAGGCGGGCCCGGGCGGGGCCGGTGGCGGGCAGGCGCCTTAAGGCGAGCGGGCGGTGGGAGGCCACCACCATGGCTCATGCTAACGCTAACCCCGTGGTGAGGGGCCAAGGCTGGGCTGGGCTTGGCCGGGTCGGGCTCCGACCCTGCGGCACGTAGACAGGCTGGGGGGCTGCGAACGGCCCGGTGGGGCCGGGCTGCCCCTTCAAGCAGGGGAGAGGGAGGGGATGGGGCCAGGTGAGGGCCGGGGAGATCGCTTGCCCCCTCCCCGGGCCTGGTTGGAGTCGGTGCCGCCCGCGAAGGCCCCGAGAGGAGCCGCCGGCCCTGGCGCGGGGAGTCCGGGGGTGGCTTCGAAAGCCATTGGGTTGTGGAGGTTTTATTTTAAAAAGCGTTCTGTGGGCAAAAGCCTCGTGTCAGGGATTGCTTGTGGCTGCTGAGTAGCTGTGCGAGGCGTCAAGGGGAACAGTGGCGGCCTCTCCCCACTGGTGCTGCTGCCTCTCCTTGTGTGAGACTTACGGTGGTCCTTCAGGGGACAGTAATCCCAGGGAAGCCTCGGAGGCTTCACTTTATGCTTGTTTTTTGGCTTTGCTGGATTGGGGTGTTGATAACCTCCCCCCTTATCTGAAGCAAACTGGAGTTCTTGTCAGTTGGTGGCGTTGGCAGTTGCCGGTGTGGATGGCTGGTGCTGGCCAAGGAGGGTCTGTGTGGAAAGACAGAGCTGGAGTGCAGTGGTGTCTGCACTGTAACCATTTTTCTGTAATTTGGAAGCATGGAGTGTTTGAATTTTACAGTTGCTATGTACAGTTTTTATACAGCATAATAAATACTTGGAGTTACTGTAGCTTGGCAGTCCTGGGGAGAGGAATAGGCCTGCTGAAAGATTTGAATTCAGTTTCTCTTCTGGATTAGCAATGAAGGCAAAGCATATGATGTGTGGGCTAGTCAAACATCTTTCAGTGTAGTGGTACAAGAGTCAATTCTTTTTTTTTCCCCTTTGTCTTCATAATATCCTGAAATATGCTGGGGGAAATCTTGGCCATCTCTAACCTCCCATAAGAAATACATGAGTATAGTTATTTTAAAGTAGTGCTATGTTGTGCTGATAGTTTTTTGCAGAAAGTCTTAACATTTTGCTTCTTAATAACTTACAGGTTTTTTAAAAACAAATTGTTTATCATCTGCAATTTAGAACAACTTCAGAGCAGTAAAATATTAATTTGATGTTGAGTTAGAAAAATGTGAATTACTATCCCAGAATCTTAACTTTAAGGTGTCCTAAAAATCTCAGCTTCGTGTTTCACCTTGTATGGACTATTCTGGTGGTAATGATAGTCAAGATTAATAAGCTTTAGATTGCTAAAAGCTTATTATCTTACATTGCATCTGAGTGGATGAATCTTGAAGCTTGTGTGTGTCTGTCATCCAAGTCTGACTGGAGGATTAGGATTTAATCACTGACGTGGGCAGAAGAAGGAATAAAATGTTGTGTTGGAGTCCTGTTTTAATATAGGCTGAATGAGGTGTATTGATAACTGTAGTGTTAAAATTTCCATAGCTAGTCTACTATACAGCATCAGACTATTACCACGAAGGGGGAAAAAAGAAAGTCTGTTATTTCTTACAGGTTACTTACGTTGTGCTTCTGATAGAATTGGCACGTATCATTTTTAGTAGTTTTTCTTGTTGTTTGGCCTCTAAATTAGGGGTGATGACACTAGAATGATCCTAAGCAGTAAATGGCAGTTTTAAACTGATATTTGGGACATGCTTGTTTGAAAAGACATCACAGCAGTTGTTTTTGTAATGTTTCTAGGAGTTTCTTAAGCATTTCTGTAGCCTGCAGAAACCAATAATTTGAGGTTTAAATCCAGTATTTTTCAAGGAATATCTGTTCCCAAGGATATCAGATTTAAAAGAATGCATGGACTTGCAGACTCAACAAAATACTCAGTTTATTCCACTGATCTGTTCATGCTGTTCAGTTTGTAACAGTAACTTGTGTAGCGAAATTAGACTTTGTGCTATCATTTCAAATTACTTCATGTTCATATTAACTTGAAAATATTTTGGGTTTTGTTTGTGTAGCCTAGTCTATACAGGTCCATTATTGAAGATGTGATTGAAGGTGTGCGGAAGCTCTTTGCAGAGGAGGGTTTAGATGAACAAGTGCTGGAAGACTTGAAGCAGGTTTGTTGGATTCAATGCATTCTGCATTAATAGAAGTTGTGTATTTTTTTTTTCTTGTGAGATGAAGTACCTGTCCATTTTTCTGCCCTCCAAAACATGCAAAATTTTGCCCTAACTTAGAGTTATAAATATATTCATATTATAAATATAATATAAATAAACTTATATTATATATAAATATCTAACTTAGAGTTATAAATATGATGTGTTGGGCTGGTGAAAGTTAAAATCCAGTAATGATTGTTACCATGTTTACTGGATAGAATTGGTAAATTTAATCCTTGGAAAAACTAGGAATGCTTGATTATCATTTTAGGCGTGGTTTGTTTTGTGAAGCTGATATCTGTTGACCTTAATAATAATCTTTCTGCAGCTTTGGGAAAGCAAGGTGGTGCAGTCTAAAGCAACAGAAGGCTTCTTCAGGCACAGCCACCAGTCTCCACAGTTTACCCTGCAGCTGCCACCCAGTTTTCACCGCATTCTGCAGGCTTCAGCAGGTCAGATGCTGTTGATCATAACAGATGCAATTTAAGAATAGCTCAGTGATTCAAGAATTCTTGGAAGATTTGAAGGTGCTACAATAATCTTGGTTTGTGATGCTTTTGTGAAGAAAAGCATCTGAAAGCAGTTATTTGACTAAGAAAGGATGAATTAAACTTTGATAAACTAATGCAAGTATGTCTGCGTGCTCTTGATCTGTTGCTGATTTCCAGTAGCAAAATGTGAAGAGAATTTTAGCCTTCTTGTCTGCAGGTCTGAATTGTAGCCCTTCTGTTGCAAATTCACTGGTAGGGTTAAGCTTTCACTTCTTTTTAATGTGTGGTGTGAAGTGTGCAGAGGTTATATAGGTTATATATGGCACGTTTGTGTCCTGCAGCTCTGCCATCATGTTGGAGTTTAATCTGGTTCTGCACTTGTTAAAATGTAATCACATTCTCTAACAGAAGAGTGGGAGTTTCAGGGGAACTTCTTGGTTTGTCTCTCAGTTAATTTTCCTAAAAACAGTGTTCCCAGTGCAGAGAAGTACTTGACTTTCACTCAGCTTTTGACATCAGGACTTCTCAGCTAAGTCTAGCTTCTCAATTAAGTCTAGCATCTTCTTAATTAAGCCCAGCTTTCCACTGTGGGAATGCTATGGTAGAGTGTAGTGCTCAGCTGAGGCCCCTCCCAATGTGAGAGGCCATTAGGACCTTTCCCCAAAAAGGACAAAAAACATATGAGATGATTTAATGAGGATCTGTGCATAGTGCACTTTGAGGTTGGGCCTCACCTGTTTTGTTTGTTCTGGTTTTGGACACATGTTTATATTCCCTTTAACCATATGGAATAAATAACTTTTGGCTTTGTTTGCTCTTGGAGGCTTTATATTTAATGAGCTCTACTTTGTAATTTCTAAGTCTTAGAAGGGCAAAACTACAGCAAAGCAATCTGAAGCCACTGAATTTTTTTTTTTTTTTAAAATGTGATTTGAATTGTCCTATGGCTGGAGATCTTGAAAGTAGTTAGAGCTACCTAAATTGTTTTCTTCTTGAAGCCTGTGGAATTTTTTCCTTTGGCTTATTCCACTTAAATCGATCTTGAGTGCTTTCAAAATTCCCGCCCTACAGTTCCTACTGTTGGCACCATTATATTTACTCTGGTGCAGAAAAATACTTGTGTGTTTTTCTTGTGTTGACAAGGCAATGTGTTTTACATATGTCAACATCATGGTCATGTTAAAATGGTAGAATTGTGCATCAGTCCTTCTAGTTGATGTAATAAATAGAAGTGGTATGCTTAATTTTTATGGTGCAACTCAAACTGATCAAATAGTTAAATAGAAATATTTTTAAAACAAAAAAAATCTCCAAAACCAGCTTTTAGTGAAATGTAGGTTTTATAAATTCAGGGTATAACATCTCTCCTCTTGAGTACAGCATAATCTTGAAGCAACATAAAGGGAAGTATATTCAAGAGCTTTATCTCTGTGCTCACTTGTTTGTTGATCTAATGGGTATACACTGAAGTTAGATTGCTTTAGTTTCATCAGTGTTTGCTGTAAATTACTGAATGATCAACTGTGTGAGAAATAAATCATTTTTGTGAAGTGTTTTTTGGTTTTGTTTTGGTTTTTTTCCATAGGTTCTTTAGTCGTCCCATCTGGCAGAGGTGTTCAGCATTTCATGGCAGCAGACCTGGTATGTAGCTGTGGTAACATTTTATTTCAATTTTGATTATTCTGAATTCTAAATGACTTAAGTTTGTCAGGTGTTAATAGGTTTAAAGGGAGGCAAGTATTAAATATTTTTCACCTATAGATGCTTAGGACAGCATTTAGGGACTGAAAAAGTAACATTTCTTATGACAGTTTCATCTGTGCTGTATGAGGGCAAGGGGGCAGGAGTCCTGCTGAGAGAGAATCAACAGCTGAAGAAACTCAGTGGTGTTACTTCTAGCTCTTTATTTTATTATTTTTTGGTTTGGTTTGTTTTTTTATTATGAAAAACCATACAAAAACTAAGAGTCTGCAGAGGGAGAGCTGTAACTCTACTGCTTCTGTTTGAGCAGTGAAAAAGGATGGGGATCTACCAGTTGGTTTTGCAAGCAGTGCAGCTGGAAGCGTTGGAAGACGTGGCTGCATGTATTTAACCTGTAGGATAGTAGTGGAAACATACATCTGCAGATCTTTTTTTTTTTTTTTATTACTACTGGCTGTTAAAATAAGGCATGGTTGGGAAATGCTAGCACTAGTGAAGCTGGGAGCAGCATTATTTGTGAGGCATAGAAATCACCCAGAAGAAGATGAATGTTTGTAAAGTTGACAGGTTCTGAACTCTATTTGAGGAGGGACTAATAATTGTCAGAGCTTGATTAACTTACTGAGTGCCTCCTGAGCATTAAGCATGCCAAACTGAAATATAACATTGGGAAGATGTTTGTGTAGCATGCAAGTTTCTTGATTTAAAACTTGGATTTGCCCAGAACAGCTACTTTGAAGGGGAGCTATATATGCAACTCTTTGCTTTCCAGGAGAAAAAGAGAATGTGAAGTGACTTCGTAGTCCTTGGCAAGGAGTTTGAGTGATACATAAGCTTGGATAAAAGTGGCTCTGAGTGGAAAAATGTCTTTGTGGATGGTGTGCACATTGTGGGGGTACAGGAAGGTGCTCTGTTAACAAGAAGGGAATGTGATAACTGGAAAATAGGGAATGCTCAGGGCAAGTCATTAACCTGTCAATGTAGAATACTCGTATGTGTTTAAATCGCAAAAGTCTGAAGCAACCCTTCAGTAAAGATGATCACAAAAAGGCTTCACGTTTCATCTGTGTATGTTACCTGTGATGTTGAGGGCATACAGTATGCACTATTTCTTAATAAAGCTCTTGTGTATCTAGGGTGCTTCACAAGTGGGTGCAACTCTTGCTCTCCCTTCAGGCATTGCTTATCCTGTACACGTGCCAGCCGGGGTGACGCTGCAGGCATCATCTGGTAAGGTTAAAGAGGAGATGGAAGATGTTACTCTGTGTTGACTGTATGGGGATGTTGAAAGATGGTCCCAAGTACAGTAGATAAATTGAAGTTAAAGTATAGGCGGGTAGAGCTCATTATCCTCTTCTTTCTTTGGAGTTTAATTGCTGTGTGGGGGAAGGAGTTACGTTGATTAGTCAGTGTGTCAGTTGTGTGCACTTGCAAGATCAGTTAACATGGGCTGCCAGGTGATGCCACTTTTTTGTTCTACAACTGCTTGCAAATGTGTTCCTTTGTCAGTCCAGAAACAGGTATCTCCTGCTATATGAGGGACGGTCTTCCATGTTTTAAAAAAGGTAAAGACATTTTGATGCTTAAGAATCAATTGATTTCTTATTTGAATAAAACCCAACTGTCCATTAACCTTTTTGCTCACACTCTTTTGCTGATAAAACTGCCCGTACTGCTTGTACAAAAAGGGGCTTGTACTGCTTAGGGTGTGATGAGTGGAAGGCTTATTTCAGTCATAGATTGAGTCTTTTCTCAAACAGCTAGTCTTTGATGAGAACTAGTATCATTATATCTGAAATATCTAATTCGTAAGGTTTTGAGACCTATCAGTGACTCTCTGTGTGTGGAAAAGACTAATTAAATGACTTTGGGAACTTAGCTCTGGCATCTTAATTCTAACACTGATAATAACTTTTAAGTATTTGGAGTGGTTTTGATACAATGACAAGATAGATAAACTAGGAGTCTGTCTTTTTTTTTTTTTTTTTTTAATTAAACTAGGAAGTTTTTTCAAAGGGAATACCTAAAAGTCCTTAAAGGAGTGTACAGTCCCTGTAGAAATGGAATAGTTTACGACAGTAGAATACTGTATTCCTCAGTTTCTGAAATGACATGGGAACATTCAAAGCAGGGGTTTCTTTTTTTTTTT
>VYZX01021810.1:247074-283799 GCA_013401335.1 Brachypteracias leptosomus
TTCTTTTTTTTTTTTTTTTTAAAAACTAGCATATAATTAGATTGTTGAATTTAGTGCCACACAATATTGTGGAGGTCAGAACCAAAAAGGGATATTAAACGTGGTGGTCTGGATGGAAGTTCTGACTTGAAAAGCCTCTGAACAGTTAATTTTCAGAGGCCGAAGTTGTGCTTGGGGGAAGTCCTGCTTTGTAGGTGTGTTTTGTTTGCCTGAGTGTTTGCTCTTGGCTATTGGTGGTAAGACAACATGGCCTGGATTACCCTGTCATTTAACTTGCTGAAGCAGTTTTTGACTCATCTCTTCACAGGGCAGCTCTATAAGGTAAACGTGCCTGTCGTGGTTACACCGACCTCAGGAGATGCAACTATTCTACGTCATCCTGTTCAGCAGATATTTCAGCCCCTTGGGCAACCTTCAGTTCTGCAGACCAGCATTGCCAGAGTTGAACAAGTGAATGCATCTTCTGCCCAGGCAGCTGTTGAGACATTGCAACCCCAGGAGGCTGCTGCCCAACAGACCGTGGTCTTTCAAGAAAATGTCATGGAAAGAAACCACCTGGAGGACTCTGCCGGTGCTACCTTGGTCCAGCAGCCTTCTGTGAGGCAGCAGCAGCTTGCAGCTAATGTGGTGTTCAATCAATGTGCAGGCTTAGTGGAGGAATCCCAGCACAGCGATCTTCACACAGCTGTGTTTACTCCAGAATCCTCTGGAGGGTTTTCTCCTGCTGAACCCTTGGCAGACAACTCGAGCAGCGTGCTGCTGGATGTGATGGGACAGTTAGACATTGAGCCTCAGGACCTGGTGCAGCAGCAGGTGTCTGATGATATCATTGACCTGATTATCATGGGCAGAGATCTGGATGATAACGCTGTACTGAAATACCAGGACAGCATGGCAGCCTCTGACAGGGTAAGACCTTTTATTCTCAGCGGGTGAAAATATATGCTGGAGATGGTTGTTTTGAAGTATTTTAAGAGATGTGGATAAAGTAACACCTCTGAATTACAATAATAAAAATTATTACAATTTTAAAGTTTATTCTTGAGCTTGCTTTGTATAGTGATAGCTGACTGCTTATTTCTACATTAAGAATTTGTCACAAATATTGATAAAATACTGGCATTGAAGAGAATGTCAGTCTAAAGAATGCCAGAAGTTTACTGAATAGATGTAATATATTCTTAGACTTATTATATTAGGGCATAATAGGTTGGGTTTTTTTGTGTCTGAGCAGATGTGAATGACTCTTTGAGAACTTCCATGTGATTCTGACACTGAATCTGCATGTGGATACTGGCTAGTTACAGGTGAATTGCTTCTGCAGTGTCGACTGGGATTAGTTTTAACTTGTAATGTGTGAAGAGCACTTAACTTGCACTGAGAATGCATATTGAGTATGAAAAGCCAGGTTTGATAAGAGAAAATCTGCTGGAAAGAGATGTATTTCCTTGGGAAAAAATCCTGAACAAACTAGAATGCAGCTTGAGCTGTGTGGAAAACTTGAATTATTTTAATCAGCAGGCCACTTTCCTGACCTCATTTAATTTTTGTTCCAGAAATTATTTGCAGATGTTTTAAGTTCAGGCTGGCTTGCGGACTTTGGGTTGTAGTGCTTATAGGGGATTGCAGCAAACTTATTAAATGCAAATTTAATGACAGCAATGACAAATGACTGTAAATAGAAAGCATGTTACATTACTCGTCTGAACTTTGATGGCAAGATGATTAAGACTGTTTGTAGTAAGAATGGAAGGTCAAAACAAAGTGTTATTTTCTTGAACTAGAAGGTGCGTGTGGATGTGAATTAAGTGCTACAATAAAGATTTAATGAGAAACCGAAGGTGGCTGAAAGCTTAGAGCCCTTTTATGCTCCTGTGAACGCTCTTTTTAGGAGTTCTAGCAATTTATGAACAGTAACTTGAAGTACTGAAACATTTACTGTCTCTGTTTTTGACATCTTACTTAAACTGCACTTTGAGCTGAGGAAGAGGGATAAGTTCATCTTGACTTTTATTTCAGAAATTAAAAATGCTATTTTTGGGGTGGGGTAGTAGCTGGTTTCTCTTTTTTGTTTGTTTGATTTTGGCTTTGAAGTTGTCTTTGCAATAAGAATTCTAAAGGCCTGCTTGATTGTCTTTTTCTTATGAAGTTGTTTGAGTACAATGGTGTTTAAAGAAAAGTCTAAGAAAATGTCTTTTTATATTGCTGAGGAATATTTGGCACAGATTCTGTTTAAGATTAGGTGTGAGAATAAGATTTGCAGATGTACTCAGGGTTTACAAGCAGGCCAGGACTTGAAACTCTCACTTAAATGCCCCAATCTTCTTACTTTATTAAATAAAAATCTCAGGCTTTGTATTGAACAAGGAAGGCTATGCAGTGTTAATTCACAGCCTGTCTCTGGTCTCTTTCTTCCTGTCAGATGGAACCTACTGAGCAAATGGGATCTAATTTACGGCCGGAGGAGCATATCTGCAGTGACATTGAAGGCATAATTCAGCTAGATGGTACTGGTGATGTTTCTCCCAAGGAAGAAGAACCACATATGAAAGATAGGGAAGAGAATGAATTCACTGGTATTATTGAATCGGAGGATCTAAAAGCTCTGGAGGATGAGGAAGATGATGACGAAGAATGTGACAGTATTTCAAGCATGGAGTCTAGCAGCAGTGGTCATGAGAATGAAGACCCCCAAATAGATATAGTTGAAGAGGTAATTTACTTTTAAGCCTTTTGAAGCACATTACAATAGTGTATCTATCTTGACAGTTGAATTGTTGGACCCAGAACAATTCCTGGTAAGTTTAATGCAGAGAATGCCTAGTTAAGTTCCATCCTAGTGAGACAGGAGGGACTGCTGAGAAATTGCCCAAGATGTCATTATGAGGAGTGTGAACAAATGAAAGAGATATTGAGAAGTCATTTGTTTATTGGATGAATTAAAATACTTAATTACCAGAATTAAAGTTCTATGATAAAACCTTGGCCTCAGTGGAATGAAGTTCTGCTTTTTATTTAAGTAAGATAAGGATATAAGTCCAGGTTTCCCTTCCTTCCAAAGGACCACTGAGGATTAGATGAAGAAGAGACCAGTGGGGTGCAAGTAGGTATGTTTCCTAGGAAAAGGCTTTTCTTAGTGTGCAGTTTTGTATCCTAGAGAATCAACTCATAGCATCTGGACTTCAAATAAATACTCGTTTATTAGTATTTCAGTTACTGGGGTCAGCTTTGTCAGCAGCCTTGCTCTTTAACCTGTGTTTTTGTTCAGGGTGTTTCTGTTTTTGAGAACATAAAATGTAAAGATGCCTATAGATGAGCTTTGTGCAACGTGGTCTTCATAGCCTCTGGGTCTTGATTTTGGCAATGGTAACCTTTATTGTTCTAGGTGTATTTAATGTCAAATACGTTGAATGGTATTCTGAAAAAAATGTATAAAATACAATTTTAATCTCCAGGACCCCTTAAATTCTGGTGATGATGTCAGTGAGCAGGACACTTCAGACTTGTTTGACACTGATAATGTGATAGTTTGTCAGTATGACAAGGTACAGTATATAATTTTATCTTTGTTCTTTAATCTTTATAAGTAACACATTCAGCAAATCCATGTCTGGTCTGCTGTCATTGCCTTTTAAAGATAATCTAATGCTGTAATTGAGTGTTTAAATTATGTGTTTAGCTGACAACAGTCTGAAGACTTACCTGCTGTTTTCTGAAATGAGGATAATCAATGGGTTCATAATGGCCTATTAAAGAAAAAGGAAAGGGGTCTAAGTCTTGCAAAATTAAGATTTGTAAAGCTGCAAAAGCCCATGCATTTCCATAACTTTGAAGTAATATCAACAGCTCCACGGATGTACATACACATTTTCAGCCATGAATTAAGACTTTTGAAATGGGTAACAGAAAGAGGAATGTGTGTACTTTCTTTTACATTTTTCATCTCTGAAGTGCTTACTGAGAGATTTTCCTACCAGGATTCTGTTGTGTCTGAAAAACAAAACAGTTGTTAAAGGCCGTTTTGTCCTCCTTCATTTTAATGTTCAAAATAAGGTTGAATTTTAAACTCTTGAAGGTCAAATTAAGTAATTCTAACTCTAGTATGGTTTTGGACATGTATGCAAGTAGCTTAAAAGTAGACAGAACAAAATGCATATTTTATTTTGAAACAAATGTGGAAAAATATGTCTATAGTTTGTTTAAGAACGTGCCTTGGTGTTTATTCTTTCAAAAGCGGTTAGTGATAATTTTTTGTGTGTTTAACTAGGCCTGCCTTAACAAGTCTAGTTTGGGAAACAGTGAGCTGCTAAGAAAATTGTGCTTACTAAAGTGTAACAGGTTGAGTGTTTCTGAAACTAGTTATTTTTGAAAATGTAGTTACAGGGATGCTTGTAGAAAATGCATCCAAAGTTAAGCCACAGTGTATTGTATGAAAAAGGTACACAGTTTTGAAGCTTCGTAACTCAGTTTGGTGTTACAGGTGCTATAGGTAGTGGATATTGTTATCTAATATTACAGCAAGTTTTGTCTGTAATAAGGTTAAAAATTGGTTGAGAAATTCTAAAAACTGATAGGAACGTCAGTATTGGACATGTCTTATAGGCAATTTAAGGTCAGATGTTACTAGAAATTAAGTTACACAAGTTGGAGAAAGATGTTGGTAGCTTTCCCCTTTCCTAGAGAGATTTGATAAAACATGTAGGCCTAGTAGAAAGTAGATGGAAACAGTTATCTATGTTGTTATGTACCTTGTCACATATGAAAGAATGCTTTTGGCACAATGACTGCCCTGTTCCTTTTGGATTTTCCCTCCTTTTTTTCTTTCTGGACTTGAAAATGCACTAATGCTTAAACTCCAAGGAATTTTCTAGAGATGCTTAAAATTCCCTCTTCCAGAATCAAACAAAAACATTCTGCAATATGGATTGTTTTGCAGGCCTTTAAAAAGAAATAGAATATGCAGATTCTTTGTTACTGTTTTGTATGGCAGTATTTGCTTTTTAGCAGTTTTCCTGCTTTTAACCTTTTCTTACTATACCTGTGCACACAATATTGCTTTGCACTGCATATGGGAGAAGGAAGCCACTGCCTTTTGGTTAAGCCATCCTTGTTTGCAAGGTGCAGTATATTTCTAATACCCTCATGAAAATGTTCTGGTTTTGTTGTTTTCCTGCTGGTACTGAGCTCTCACACAGCTGCTTTTGCTTTTTTTTTGGAAGTGGAGGTGTGGATTCAGGAGGCTGTTCCCTTGAGAGGGCGGGGAGTGCATTAGAAACAATTGAACTATTGAGTATTTGTGGTGTGTTCAGTGGCACGTGTTTGGGTTATCAGGATTTTAAAAGAAAAACAA
The DNA here is from genome assembly GCA_013401335.1 of Brachypteracias leptosomus. Lineage (NCBI taxonomy): Eukaryota > Metazoa > Chordata > Aves > Coraciiformes > Brachypteraciidae > Brachypteracias > Brachypteracias leptosomus. Next base: position 252,425 of record VYZX01021810.1, read on the forward strand.
GATTTGTAAAGGAAGTTGTGCTTAAGAAACCTCTTTAGATGGATGGTCTAATATATATTTGGGGGTGGGGATGGATGCGATGGCATATTGACTTATTTTTTTCATCAGATACACCGAAGTAAGAACAAGTGGAAGTTCTTCTTGAAAGATGGAGTGATGTCCTTTGAGGGTAAAGACCATGTTTTTGCAAAAGCCATTGGAGATGCAGAGTGGTGAAACCTCACTGAAGTACATACTTCAAGACTGTGGCATTATTACCTTATGAATTTTCTGTAAAACGACTAGACTTTCTATTCTTTCACCTTAAAATACTCAACCCAAACTAACAAAAGAAGTTCTGAAAAAAAATTCTGCAAAGTAATTGCTGTTAATACATATAAACTAAACCACTGTATTGTTAGCTACTTGTCTGTCTTTGCTGTTCTTTTCTGATTGTTCCAATGATATTTCTTGGGTAGAAAAGTAATGAAGTAGTTTTAAAGACTGAGATGTGGAATCTGTTAGTAATTCAAGTCAGTCATAGAATACTGACTATAAGTACATTTGGGTTCTCTTGGTTTTCCTTCCACTCATTTTAAAAAGTGGAAAGAGCTGAAATATGACTTGACATATAAAACAACAGTTGTTGGTGATACTATGTATTTCTTTTCAAAGCCTGCTGAGTTTAAAAAAGAGGAGAAAAAACCCAAAACCAAAAGAAAGAGCAACATCTGTGCAAGTCTGAAACCAGTGGCTGTTTCAGCTGAGTACTTTTTTTTCTTCCATTTTCCCCTTGTTTTTTGTTGCTGTTTTGACTTCAAGTTAAAGGTAGGCATTTTAGATGTAAGTCAGGAAATGAAGACCCTTGAGCTCTCAATATATGAGAGTTATTATTGTTTATTCTACCCCCTCTGTCTACTGAGATGCAATGAAAAGTGTGATTTAACATTAAAATGTGATTTATTTTCACTGTCAATGCAAAGCCATTTATGTTTTTGCTTCTGTACAAACCCACTACATTCTAGGACTACAGACCAGTAAGCTGTGAATGATACAAATTGTGCATAATAATAAAATGCCATCTCATATACACTTCTAGCAGAGAGTTGATTTTGTGTTCTCTAAATGTAGAGAAACGTGTACAAGCCACGTGTGTGGCAGTAGCTCACTCTGCCATGAGAACTGCACTCCCACCACTCCTCAATGTTAGCTTTTGGTTTCTCGCTCTACAAAGAGATCAGAAAGAAGTTCTGGGCCCTGGTCCTTCAGAGTTGCAGCTCTCCCCTGGCAAGTTCCAGTTCCTTGTAGGGCACTATTGGAAACTAAATGGTAAAGCCTCAGCTGGGCTGCCTCAGAACAGGATAATCCTGCTAGAAGGGCAGTGTTACATGCAAGTGTGTGGCACCCCTCCTTCCTTGCTGCTGCTTTTGTCTGCCGAAGAGACATTGTGGGGCATTTTTGTTATCTCTGATCCCAGGGAAGAGAGAAGGAAAAGAAAGGGGAGAGTTGGAGAGAAGGAATACATAAAAGAAAAGGGGTGGGGAAAAACTCAACCCTTATTCAAAATGTTACAAGCCCTCATGCTAATTGCACGAAAGAGATGCTTCCCTCAGGACGCAGGTTTTAAACAGCCATTTGTGGAGAGGAGCCTAATGAAGTTGAACAAGGGCAAGTGCAGAGTCCTGCACCTTAGGAGGAACAAGCCCATGCACCAATACCAGTTAGGGGTTGACCTCCTGGAAAGCATCTCCATGGAGAAGAACCTTGGTGTCCTAGTGGACAATCAGTTAGTCATGAGACAGCAATGTGCCCTTGTGGCCAAGAAGGCCAATGGTATCTTGGGATGCTTTAAGAAGAGTGTGACCAGCAGGTTGAGGAGGTTCTCCTCCTTTACTCTGCCCTAGTGAGGTCACATCTGGAGTACTGTGTCCAGTTCTGGGCTCCCCAGTTGAAGAGAGACAGGGAACTATTGGAGGGAGTCCAGCAGAGGGCTATGAAGATGGTTGGTTAGGGGACTGGAACATCTCTCTGACAGGGAAAGGCTGAGAGCCCTGGGGCTCTTTAACCTGGAGAAGAGAAGGCTGAGAGGGGATCTGATCAATGTTTATCAATATCTGAAGGGTGGATGTCAAATGGATGGGGCCAGTCTCTTGTCAGGGGTACCCAGTGATTAGATGAGGGGCAAAGGGCACAAATTGGAACACAGGAAGTTCCACCTCAACATGAGGAGAAACTTCTTTCCTGTGGTGGTGACAGAGCACTGGCACAGGATGCCCAGGGAGGTTGTGGCATCCCCTCTGGAGTTTCAAAACCTGTCTGGACGCATTCCTGTGTAACCTGCTCTAGGTGAACCTACTTTGGCAGAGGAGTTGGAATAGATGATCTCCAGAGGTCCCTTCCAACCTCTACCATTCTTTGATTCTGTGATTTCAGTATGCTTTTTTTTTTGATGTATCTGCTGCTGTCCAGTATTAGACAGGACATTGAACTAGAAGGCCTGACCTCCGTGTGACATTTCTTTTGTTGTTTGTAGATAATGCTGCTGGGCTGGGCAGAGCTGTGTATTTGGAGACAGTTAAAGTATGACAGCGTATGATTTCTTTTTCCCCATTCATGTGACTTGTAGCTGCACTGGTGCTACACTCCAGACCCATAAATGCACAGGAAATGCAGCTCTGACCACATGACAGATACTTCTAGATCTCAGTACTCCCTCACAGGCCCTGAGGTGTTCATGCTCCATAAATGTGTACGTTATGAACTGTGGGGCCATCTTCAACTTGGGCAGCCTAGCAATGCTTCAGAAAGGACTGGAAGCAGAAGTAGGGCAGCATAGAAACCCATGGGACATGACCAGATATGCACCATTCACTAAGCACACTGCAGGCTCTGGAAGTTGCTTCCGAGAATAGGCCCTGTGATCACCAGTCACTGTCAGATGAAGTGGCTGAAGACTACCTGTTTTTTAGCTAGCTTTAAAGACGGCAGCTTTTCCCTCTGTGCTGCATCATTCTGCTTGTGGTGTAATGACTGTCTCCATGGGAAGGTGAGGAGCCAGAGCTCTGAGCATTCACGTAATTGCCCATCTCTCTCGCTGTCCCTTTATAAACCCTATTCCTCAGTGAATGGGTGCCAAGATGTGTGGGATAAAGTATCAGAGTAAGAATTCCCCATCTCTCTCATCTCTTCTACGCTTTACCAATTTATATAACTTCTACCTTCACTTCATTGCCTTTTTAATCCGTTCTTGAAATGCTTCTGCGTTGAAGTTTTGCAAGTTAGTTCTTATGACAGTTTGCTGCAACTTCTGTGCAGTCCAAGTATGATATTGATTGTATAGACTGCGCATCTGGGATTGGAAGTGTTTTTGAACACTGGTCTCTTCTCGAACTTCTTAGGTTTACAGGTTGAGCACTGGTGATGTTTTTCATCTTTTGCTTTCTCACAGATCACAGGTGCTATCAGCAATTAAAATCTCAAAGGACTGTTTGCCTCTTCCTTTGTTACTTCTTTTGTCCTGAAGCTTTTGCTGACAGTATGCATAGCTGGCTCTTACCCCTGGTCAAAGCTAACCTACATTAAAAGGGATGCTGAAGGTGGCTTAGCTATGCCATCGAACATCCCCTGGGTGCATTTAGTTGCATTAGTTGCATTTTCTAACCCAGCTCCTTCTCGATATGAAGCAACATTGATGTGGGGTCCACCCAGTGCCTTCCTGAGGTATCAAATACAGAAGCTTTAGGGATTAGAGTAAGGTTCTGCTCTTGCTACCTCAATCCTTCCCATATCAGAGAAAATGGCTACTGAATTCACAACACTGCAGATCTTCTGGCTTCCTCCAAACTACACTGCAGATATTCCTTGAAATTCTTGCAGTGGTTTTTGCAGTCCAGAGCTATGGACTGTCTACTGGGACACCTGCAGTAGGACTGACTTACATTTTCCTTTGTGGAAGTATACAAGAATTGTCCTACATTTCCAGTGTTCCTAAATGAACATTGGCAAAGACTTAAAAATGCCTCTGAATAAGGCATTTGCAACTAAATATATCTGAAGTCAGGAATTCTTATACTGGAATAAAATATTTCTTATGAAAAAATGTAAGCTCAGTTAGCTCCTTACTGTAGCCCATGGCTTGAGCAGTCATCAGATCTGAGTGCTTTTGATCTAAATAGTTTATGTATTGATGCTTTTGATTGCCACCACTTACAGTTTAGCAAACACCACTGCAGATGTGATGGGAAGAAGTGTGTAATACCAGTTATGGTCATCAAAGATACTTCAGTAAATGGCTGTCTAAGACATCACACCAGAAAGAAGGTAAGTTTACAAAAAATAGCAAGATTGAATAACAAATGCAACTTCTATGAGAAGCTTTAGTATGCATCTAAGTCTTTATTGAAGTGTTGCTTTTACTTATTTGCTCACTTTTGCGTGTAGAAAAGTCTGAAGTATTTAAATTGTTTGTGTGGGTTTTTGCTTGTTTGTTTTAAGCCAGCAATTATTTTCTAAATGGTAGACTTCACTCAATTTAGAGCAGGTACAAGAGGAAAAATGCCCACAGCTCTCAAACTTCTTTGCTGCTACCTAAGCAGCATTGTAAGGCAGGTACTATCAGTTGTTGCTGTTTCTAACTCCTTTCTCTTGTATGTCTCTGCTACATGGCAGGGGGTCAGGAAGGGTGCACTTACAAGATCTTGTTCTGTTGAAACATAATATAAATAAATCAGTTATTGCCCACTCAGGACATTGCTTTGCCATGTCCTCAGTTGTGTGCAGGACTCTTCCATGTGCCATCAGAAGAAACAAGTCTTGAAAATCAGTTTTGAGATGGGTGACAGAAAAGCCTCAGGCCAGGTAGGTCTTTTTTTCACCAGTGTCTTTCATTTCTGTTTTAGTTGAATATCCTATCATAGTCCTGTTTGCTCATCCGTTAAGCACAGGAGGTGGTGGAGCCACTGGGGCCTGTCTCTTTTCAGTGGTGCCCAGTGACAGGACGAAGGGCAATGGGCACAAACTGGAACACAGGAAGTTCCACCTCAGTATCAGGAAAAACTTTCCTGTGAGGGTGACAACACTGGAACAGGCTGCCCAGAGAGGTTATGGAGTCTCCTTCTCTGGGGACTTTCAAAATCTGCCTGGATGTGTTCCTGTGCGACCTGCTCTAGGTGAACCTCCTTTGGCAGGGGGGTTGGATGAGATGATGTGCAGAGGTTCCTTCCACCCCTGCTGTTCTGTGATTCTGTGGTGCATCATATGGAATTTTTACTGGTTGCCAAACCATGGAGTTTTAACAGTCTCCTCTGTTCTTGACCCTGCTTCATTTCCCACACGTGTGTGAACTGCTCCTGAGTACAATGATGCTTACATACAGAGCTTTTATACAGATTGAAATCATGGCATTAAGCTGAAGGTAAGAGAGGGACAGAGATGTTACTTCTAATTAACAAGATTATAAGCTAATGATAAACCAGTCTCTAGTACAAAGCATGACCTTCTTCAACATGAAGCATATTTAATTTGTGGTGCAGTGTTTTGTCAACAAGAGGTGTGCTTTGGAACACAATTTTTTACTCTTGCTGTCACAGACTTGAAAGCAAAGGACTTGGTTGAGAAGGAAAATGTAAAAGGTTTAAAGTGATTTCAAGAATACCATTTTCTCTCGTATCAAGAGTCTGCACTTTTGGTGGCAACCAAGAACTGCCAGGCTGTGACTATGCTGGAGAAAGCACAGATCTTACACATCTGCTGTGCTCCTCTTGAGTGCAGGGGAAGTGTGTATTATACCAGCTGAGGATCTGTCTTCAGGTACTGTGAACATCCTCTACAGAATGGGATCTAAGATGCTAAAACTTTGAGTACAAGCCCAAATAAAACACATTTGCTTTATCTTCTGTGAACCATAAACTGCCACGTGCAGGTCTCATGCTACTCTATAGTTTGATGAAATGTAAGCACTCACATGTTCCTCCTGTCAGTCAATGTAACCAACAAGAATAAGCAAACTAAGAAGGTGTTTGATCTGCAGCTTTGGAACCTGCCTCTGCCCACAGGACCGTGACCTTTCCCATAACTAAGCACCTCATTTTCTGAAGCCTGAGCAGCAGGATGTGCCTGGGGGAAACTCCTGCCTGGCATTCAACACAACCTGCATCTTGTCACCCAGTACAGATCATTTGGCCCATACGATCCAGGTGAGAGCTTACACATCTGAATCTCCAGCATCTATACAGCATGGTGTTGGCTCATGGCAAATGAACTGCAGAAGGGTGACAGCTTATTTGCTGAGGACAGAGTAAATATGCTGCAAAGGAATGCTTAGTTCTCACTTAGATTAGGAACGCAGCCACAAATCTGGATCTCCTTAGCATCAGGCAGGCAGATAGATTTTTATGGGAAAACAGTCACTAAAAAGTAACTACTCTGTTCCATCAGCTAGGAATGGAGTTGGCCTGTGAGTGCTGAGAAGTCCCCAGTGCATCCCGAATCTACTGGCACTGGTGATGCCGGAGAGCAGGCAGATAAAAATAATGCATGAGCCTGTCCCTGGAGAGAAAACAAGGCAGCACTTACTTGCCTGTGCAGGAGGCAGCTCTCCTGCTGCTGAGAGGGAGCCCTTACAGCTTCTGTGATTTGTGCGTGTGCACGGATGATCTATAAACCAGACCTGTGTGCAGCAGGTGGGGTTTTACAGCTATCGCATCTCTTGTGATCTCCAGATCATACATAGCTGTGTGTGGGTTAATTTTTTAAAGTAAATTACCCACCAGCTCAGACTGAGCTCTAACGTAAACTGCCAAATTGATAGTAACAAAGGTACAGCAGGTCAACTTTTCTCCTTGGTGACATCTTTACGACGTACCCCTGGAACACTTTCTTTAACCAGGTGTAGGTGGCTGTGTAATTGGAAGTTTCTGTTGATAAAATGAAGGGAGGCATCTGGTTTAGTGTCCCTTTCTTTAACCCAACAGTGCCAGCACAGCTAATAGGAATGGAAAAAGAAGGCATGAGAGGTAGCAGACAGGCTTTAAATACTCCAGGGAAGTAGATCTGGAGAAAAAGGAGTCAGGCTGCAATCACTGCAGTACCAGTTGACTTAAAGAGCCCCATGACTACTTCTGGGTTCCTCTGGTTCCCCCCAAATAAGAGTTTTGCCTAATCTTCACCTTCACCTATTACAAAAGAAGAAAAGGGAAAATACCATTTTGAACATCAAAAGCTTTGCATAAGAATTACTGATTGGCATTTTTATTGATTGTGAAGTGTTCAAGATATTATAATCTCTAGTCACTAGAATAATTACAACTGGCTTTGCAAAGTGCTGCATCTCTTGGCTCTTTGGTTTAATTTTCATTGTTAGATGTCTTCTCTCCTGCTGCAGGATATGGCTTCTCCAACGCTGACAAGAGCAGCAGCGCTTGCGAGGCTTTGCTGGGGGCCGTGGCTGAGCTGCCGTTCTTGCAGTTGGAGGTGTAAGCAGAGAAATAGTTCATCCTGTAAAGCTCCGCTCGGCTCTTACAGCAACCAAGCTTGCTCAGTAGCAGGAAGAAATCCCTTCGAAAGGCTTTGGTGAAAATCGCGTAGAGGAATGGGTTTGCACAGGAGTTGACGGGATAAAATAAAACCAGCAAGATCTTGGAGTTTGTCACTGTGATGAGAGGTACTTTAAAGGCAGCGGATATGGCAAAAAAGGAGATGGGGGCCATGCAGGTAAAGTCCGTGAAGATCAGTATTGCCATCCTCTTGGCGACCTTGGTATCTTTATTGGCAGCTACCAGCTCAGGATTCTGAACAGCTATGTAAATCTTAATGTAGCAAGCACAAATGACGATGAAGGCCACAACATTTAGCACCAAGATCAGCAGTATGTAGGCTTGGGAGAGGCCCGTTTCGATATCCATGGGCAAACAAATGCTGACCTTCATGTAACTGCTGACCCCCAGGAGAGGCAGCACCGCTATTAAAATGGAGAACAGCCAGCCGGCGAGCATGATGGGCACGGCGTGCCTGAGCCGCAGCTTCCGATCGAGCTGCATGGCGTGGGTGATGGTGTGCCACCTCTCGATGGTGATCACCGTCAGCGTGTACACCGAGAGCTCGCTGGCGAACACAGTGAAGAAGCCGGCGGCACTGCAGCCACCCCCCGTCTGCCAGTCGATGGCGTGGTTGTAGTACTGCCCGCTCGTCTGCGCGTCCTCGGAGGCGATGAGCAGCAGGTAGAGACCCATGCAGAAGTCAGCGAAGGAGAGGTTGCACATGAGGAACCGAGGGACGGTGAGCTTGTAATGGCTGGTGACGAGAACGAGGAGGACCGTGACGTTGCCAGTAATGGCGAGGATGTTGATAAACCAGATGAGGACTCTCAGGAAGCTGTATCCCAGGATGTCTTCGCAGGGATTAAACGCGTCTGGTTCTGGAGTGCAGGTGAGTATTTTAGGCTGGCAAAAGTCATACTCAAAGTCAAAGTCGGTCATTTCGCTGTCATCGAAAATGGCCGAGTAGCTGTAAGGAGAGGTTTCCTCATCTGTTGCGAACAGGTACATGTTCTTTTCTGCTGACCACAGCGATGTGTTGTAGGAGTCATCTCTGTAACTATTAAAAAAACAACCCCCACCCCACAAATAGAAGTGAGCTATTTGTTACATGCTGCTCACACTCTTTTATAAAATACAACAGATAACAGTTGTTTTAAAACAGTTACTTCCTACATGAATTTCTACAGGGTGTTTACATATAATGGAGCCTTGTAAGGATGCCTTTTGTTTGGGTAGCAGCAGCCTTGGAAAGCAGCAGAGGTCATAGTCACATCCACAGGAACACTTTCTCATACAACTTATTATTTGTAAGTACTTCATCTTGATTGCTTTGTAAGCATCGCTCTCATGCTGCCAGTAGACTGCAGTTCAAACTACAGCAACACTCAAATTGAAGGATTATAGGTTTGATGCATATAGGTTTATCACATGGTTATAGAAGCCAAACTAAAATAACCTAAGGTTTTTAACTGTGCACCCTTAGGAAATGCACTTAGCAAACCAAGTCCTGAGGCCACGCATGACTTGGGAAGTGCTGAGGAATTTGATGTTCACAGTACTATAAAGTGAGGAGTAGTTAGGCTAGATAATGTTGATGGCTAGGAATATATTCAGTTTAAAATAAACCTCTCTAAAGTCTAGGTCATCAATAGTGTTGGGATAAGCCTACAAAAGAAGCAACATTTTAAAAGCAAACACCGTCTCTTCCAACTCCCTGTCCAAAGAGGTACCTATTTCACATCTACCCAGTCATCCTGATCATGAACATTTGGTGGGCAAACAATCTACAGTGTGAGACTTGGAAAGCATCTCTCCTGAGGGCAACTCTTCAGAAACCAGGTAGCTTTGAGATAATTCAAATGTACATTAAGTTTTATGGACCAGGGTCTTGACTGGCAAATGAAGCTGAGTTGCTTTTCAGCTATTCCTGCTGGGCAAATAACTTCCCAATCCTGTTATCCTAACTCTTCCTCCTCTACACAAAAAACTGCCCAATGCTTTTACTTGCCTGGCTTAAACTGGAAAAGCAAGGAATATGTTTGACTTTATTTATTGATAAAAAACTATTCTGGTTTCCTGAGAGGTCATGTAAACATGCTGTCACCATGTGCAAGCTGGGTTTTGTTTGGGTTTTTTATGTTTATTTTTTTCCTCTCATAAGAGCTTAGAACTTTGGAACTTGGAACTTCCAACCACAGTGTGGAATTTCTGCTGTGGTTCCCAAACTTTGCAACTGGCAGCCTTTTGGCCCATGAATCATGACCTTACTTCCATTTGCTTAATATAATGTCTGCTCAGAGAATTGCTGGGATTGGGACTTAGAAAAGCAAAAGCTTCAGGAGCCAATAAGCTGAGCAGACTATATAATGCACAGTAGGAGTGCAACAGATGCTAATCTGAAGCAGGGAGACTCTGGCATAGGCACTGGTGATTTGTATGATCATATTCATCATGGAGGTGTCACTTCACTTGCCCTTATAACATGATCTAATGCTTTATGTTTACCTCCTTGCTTCTCTCCAAAGCCACCCTTGATAGAGGCAACACATTCGTGGTCTTATTGACTGCTTGGACCTGTCTTTTTTTAGTCCTGCAGTGCTTCAGCTTTGCAGTGAGGAGTGGAGCAGGCACTAAGCAAGGCACTCGGAGGAGCTGCAGGCAGGCAGGCAGCAGATGAGAAGTGGTGACAAGAGAATCAAGGCAGCTGTAGCTTTACAAAAGGCTGACCAAAGCCAAATGGCAAGTGTGGGAGCCTCACCAACCAGCAAACAAGATAATGTCCAAGGAAGTCAGTGTCCTAATGAATCAATCGCATTTCAGCTGTATTGAGCTGCTGGAATTTTGTGACCATAACCTTGTTTTTTTTAGACTTTACAATGCTCTGACCCCACGTCAGGGCTGATAAGGCCCAAGGTCTCCCATTTAGCTGTAAAGGGATGAATAGCAGCAAACCCTTAAACTTCTCCATTAAATACTGGTTTAGAGTCTGTGTCATCCAGCATGGCCAATGCAACAGTTTTGATGTTATCCTTCCTCATTGAACACTATCAAACAGAACTGTGATAATAAGGAAAGACTCATTTAGAAGAGATAAACCAATTGCATGGGGTCATCACACTTTTAACTCAGTACTCTATTTCTACCATGGAAAACTACTAACATACAGACTTCTAATTATCCTTTCTATAGGCAAAAAAATGTTAACAGCAGCAGCTCTTCTTTGAACCACACAAACAACTGCAATTATCTTAGGGCATGAAAAGTCTCCATGTAGGCCATTAACTTTCTTAAATATTTAATCACTGTTTTGAAAGTCTCTCAAGAATTCAGAAGAGAGGCTGGAGTTGCTAAAGCTCATGAAATTATGTGATTTTTTTCCTTTCCTTTTGAAGATCAAAATAACAAATCTTGGTTTAATGATAGTAAAATTAACCACTGTACAACTTGTAAGGGTTGACTGAACTGGCAGCAAAATCCATGCTGTTCTAGAAAAAACACGGGAACAGCAGGAGCAGAAGGTCTGTGTTTGCTCCTTCCAGCATCTCTATGTAGACAGGTACTTACAGTATTTCATTAGCTGGTTTCCTCATGGTGCTTTCACACTCTTTGGAGAAGTTGTCAAAAATGGAAAGCAAGGAATTTTTTCTGGAAGAAGGATGAAAAGAAAGTTGAGTTTCAGTCTGGATTTTGGTCAAATTCTCATCTTCTCTGTAAGTGATCTTCACAGACACATAAGGTGAGCTAGAGCTGGCCTCATGGCAGTGTGGACATTCATGTGGACCTCTGGAAGTGGGGAGGAAATGGCTTCAGATACTACAGCAGTAGGCAGTGCCTCATGGGCTGGGTATATGGATGGTCAGTTATTGTTTATGATGTATTCTTTACAGTGACATAACTTGAGCTGGAATTAAAAGGTATGTTTTGCCGTATGAAATATTGTATTGAAGTGGACCAGATTCTCCACCAGTATGAATAGTAGCACTTATGCTGGCTTTTAGAGAAGTGCATGTTAACTAATGCTGGGAAGCTGGCCTGATACCCTGTTTGGCATCTGGAGGCAGACTTTCCATGCTGGAAGTAAAGCAATTTGAAAAGTACATGAAAGATGACATATTTGGCAAAATCTCTGGTTTTGAGGCTTTGAAATTATGAGCAAGATACTCTACCAGTGTGAATAGAAATGGCTTTGCCTGACCTTATTGCTGTGACAGCAGAAAGAGCCAGCAAAAGCACTAAGCTCTTTTGGGTACTCTTGAGAGAATCAGACACCTGGAAACTTAGAGAAAGTTGTATGTATAATGAGAGAAATAAAATACCAATGCTTATAAACAACAGGATGGCAACAGATACTGTTTTTTCTTGTAATTTTTTGAAGACATGGTATAACCTGCTGCTCATTTCCTTCTCCCCCACCCTGATTCAGGCCAGTGGAAAAAAATCTAGGGAACTGAATGCTACCTTCCACCTCCCTTATGTGGCTCAGGGAATGAGCACAGCAGAACTGTACCCTAGAAATCTCAGGGTATATGGTCTGAGGATTTTATTTCCCTAATGTCTGTGATGCTGACTTAAGTGAACCTGCCTGACAAGTCAGATGTATGTAAGGCCACATCACCATATTTCACTGAGTCAGAGAGTGCAGTCTATAGGTGCTAAGGAATGGGATATGGAGCAGTAGAAGTAAAAACTGGGTGAGATGACCATATACAGGGCAACAGAAAGGGCTAGAAGGAGATAGAAACAGGCTGCAGCTGTGTGACCATGAGACTACATAACCACACAAAGACTCTTCCCTATGTAACCTTGGAAGGTCTTGGGAGGTCTTAGTCTCCAAGGTCTTCTGCTGTCATCAGTAGATGACAAGGAAAACAGACAGAGATCTGCCTCCCATTCCTTTGCAGTAGCTGGTCACATAGAAGGTAACAGCCTGTTGCTTGTACAGGTTTTTCCAGCAGCCAGCACTGTTCTGAACCCTGCTGATGCCCCAGCTAGGAGGGCCATCTAGTTTTCTGATTTGCAGGGTTTTTTTTCCCAGTTTACTGAGAAAACTCACTAAATACAAGAAAGTGACTTACTAAAGCACCCTTGTTTTTATAGAGCATAGTCATGTTGCAAAGTCAAGTGCCTGAAAATTAATATAATACTGGAAATGTAGTTGTCTTCATCAGACTAAATAATTTTTTTATTATTTTTTTTTGTCCTAGAGTTGCTTCTGCATTTAATATACTCAGAGATTTCACATCTGGGACCAAATCAGACTTTGAGAGCCATAGAATCCCTTGACTGCAGAATTTTTCCTCTTCTTACAGAAGCAGGAACCACATGAGGTAGGCAGAGAAAGCATTGCTTCACCCCTACTTTTACCCTAAAGAACTGGATTCTACTACTGCCTTTGGAACGCAGTCCTGATGCATGTCACACAGATCAGGCATCTCACAAATGACTGCTCAGTGCACCTCTTCTGTAGCCTTCATTCAAGACAGACAAGAGGTGGGGCATCCTCACAGCTTCCACCAAGTCCATTTGGAGTTACTTTGGCTGCCTAAAGCCAACCAAGGGTTGATTTCTTTGAAACAGAAATGCTGAGAAATTAGCTCTGGTTGTCTCAGATTGACTGCCCTGAATTAGGAGGTGTGAAGCTCTCTCTGCACCAGGGTTTCCAGTTGTGGGGAGAACAATAGTGTCTACTGTTACTTGAATTGACTGGAAATAACTCGAGAAACCTCTTTCTGTAGGCTTGTGTCAGGTCCTAATTTTGGTGGGTAACTGAAACCATGCCTTTTCTACTAAGGCAACATATCACCTGCACTAAATAAGCTAAATAACTAAAAGCTACAGGGGGTTATTTTTTTTTTTAGGGCAACATGCTTTTGATGGACATCTATCTTCCATGTGCCAGTAGGCTTTTTAATTGAGATACCAAGAAAAATACAAGCTTTAAGCAAATCTAGAATAATGCTCAACTGGCAGATCCTGGGCACAGGATGGGATCCATTTCTATTCTAAAATAAATGGAGATCATTTTCCTGGCTTTAGCTGAGATCTGTTGCTTCATGTGAGGCCTTGCTGTGTACCACAGCTTTCTCGTAACTGGAATAAGGATAATCAAACCTTGGGAGCTGAATAAAGCAGCATTGCCATGCTGGAGCTTCTGAAGTACTGCAATACAATAATGTGCTATTCAGACTTACTTTTCTGTCCTTAGATTTCGAAAAGCACAGCAGTGGCTGGGATATGTTAGAACAGCTTCCAGGAGACTGCTGAATTTATCCAGTGGTGGCAGTCTCTTTAACGAGTACGATGACGTTGCATTTAAGACTTGAATGGCCTCGAGCCCATAACTAGGCAGGGACTCCAGTGCCGTTGAAGAAATATCCCTGTGAAATAAAAAGAGCATTCTCTTTTCTTTTCATATGTATAAAAATACCACCAAAGCATGACAGTGGGTAACAGCGACTCGCTTTCCCACAAAGGTTTAAATCTGCAAAGCCACTTCAGCACCTGATACCCAGCTCAGAAACGTGGTCTGTGAAACTACAGAGCAGTGAGGTAAGAGCATCCCTGCAGCCCAGGAGCCCCAGTGAGGCAAGAGGCTCATTTTGTCCTGTGGAAACCAAAACCCACCACTACAAGGACTATGCTCTGACCTCTCTGTTTGAAAACCACCACACATGGAGTGAGGGACGACTCTTTAGGCCAGAGAAAGGGAGAGAAAATGGATTAATGTGACTCTGCAGCCAGCTGACAGGTAGGACACCCTCCTGGCTCTCTGCTTGGTTCTGAAGGACTGTTCTAGGTGTTCTAATGAAATGGTTGTTAATTAAAACACATAAAAGAATCTATTGTTCTTGGCAAGACAAAATTTAAGCAGTTTGGCTTAAGAGTAACTTCAGAGGGGCTGTTTGTGTGAGGAAAAGCCATTGACATATGGCTTGGTTTTAGGTAGTCCTGTGAGGAGCAGGAAGCTGGACTTGAGCCTTATGGGTCCCCTATTCTATGATTCTCAGCATGACTAAGGATTTTTGGATTCAGGCCATTAATCAAAAAAGAGGCTACAATTGAGAAAGTGATATTAGTATTGTCATGTACTGTAAAGCACCAGTTAAAGGAACAAAATGGCACGTGTGGCTATTCAGAGAACCACTCACTGTGTTTTACAGCCAGTGCAGCCCTCCAGTAAGAACTTGATTAATAAAGCATGCAGATGATAATAATGTGTTTTATTCAGCACAGGCTTATAGCATGCAACCTGCTAGTTCACCTTTATAATCAAGTTCTAAAATAATATATTGTAAAAACATACTCATCCTACCAAAAGACAAGTTAATTAGCAGTGTCAGAGTAAAAGGCACAGGAACAGTATCAAGAGGATCTGACAAAAAATAAAGCAGAGGCCAAAATGTCTAAGAGGCAGAGGTCAATGCCAATGCTGGAACTGGCTGATAGGCATTTGTCATGGTGCAAACTGAGCCTTCTGCCCTGTAATTTCATGGCATCTTGTTAACATATTTCCACTTAATGAGCAGATGGTAAGAAATCAAGTCTCCTTCCAGACTCAAGGCCCATGTTTGCTGAGAGACGCAGCCCATGGAGCACAGCATATAGGGACACCTGTTAACACAGGTGATGGAGTGGTGGGTACTTACAGGACATCTGGTCCTGTGGCCCCTCTCAGGGCGTCATTGTGGATCCGCCTGAGGTTCTTATTGTCCTTCAGGATTCTGTGGAATCAAACATTAACTCTCTTTACATCTGTAGTTAAAATAACTTGCTCTTGGTTTCTTCTTCCCATCTATTCAATCCTTTCCCCCACCGCAGCAGTTGCTGTTGCAATATCTGGCCTGGGAACGCTTGTATTTCTCATGCAACCTTTCCCTCCACTGATGCCATTGGACTATTATAATCTACACTTAATTCTGATAATTTCCAATTTCTTCTGACTTAAACCAGGAGAACCAGTCTGGTTTCTTCTCTGCAGTAGCAGCATACAAAAATGCAGCAAAGGTTTTGCCCAAACTAAGAGGCTAGTCCCAGAGCATGTGAGAATGACTTAAAAACTACTGATGTTTCCAGACGTAAAATGTAAATTGGGTGTCAAGCTTTCCACTATTGCTGCTAAATTTAACAATCTAATTTTATTAATAATTATGAGCTTTTCTCATAAAAACTGCAGCATTCTAAGGGGTGGTGTTTCAGGAAAAGCAGCGAGTGCTGCAGGATTAACAACTGAGTTGCAGTGACACTGAAACGTGCAGTTTTCTAACGGGTATCAGGAAATAAAAGACAGCCAGTTAAGCTGAAGGACTGGATTTGAACTATTATTTACTGTTTGAAAAAGAAAACTGAGGAGGCAAAACATACTCACAATTGATTAAGCTTTGTCCCATTAAAGGCATGGCTGTGGATATCTTCAAATCCATTTTTATACAATTTGCTGGGGATTAAAAAAAAGGTGTAAGGAAAAAAGATTTGGAAAAAATGAGATTGTTGTGTACTACAGGTTTCAAATCTTAATGCTGCATTCATTTCAATGATTAGAGGGATTAGAACAAAAGTAACTCTTGCATGACTTAAAATGACTCTAAAATTAAGGTAAAAATGCAGTTTAAATTCCCTAAGCATCTTTGTGTTTAGCTGTTGGAAGAGAACTTCTGCTTACGTACAGATCCTTCCCCCTCTGAGGGGTCACCTGTGCCTACCTTGGGCTGAGATCCAGAAACAAGACATTAGCCCAGGTCAGCTCCTGGTACAAAGACAACAACCTGCAAGCAGAAGACCTGGATTTGGTGGTGTCAGCACATGTAAATGGAAGACTGCAAGGGCTGGAGAAGCGTCAGATGGAAAGCAACTCTATAAAGCCTGGAGGGTGCTACTGGATTGCAGATCCTCTGTGGACAGAAAAATCTTGCAGCAGCCCAAGAGACAGCTTTGGAGAGAGGCAGGGGTGAGCGGTGCATCATCCAGCAGCCTGTGAGCTATCATCTCCTCCACAGTACTGCTGCCAGGCTTGATCTGTGCTGTAGAAACCTTGCTGTCCCTTGTGCTGCATGGGAACACTTTGTGCCACCCCAGGTCTAGATACCTAAGTGCTGAGCTCTGCTACACTTGACATCCAGCTCTTTTCCTTCATTAGATCTAACCTGTGGGTCTGATTTCACTGAGAAAAATCCATTTGTGATATTAACTTCATGTTTCCAATATCATTTCAATATAAATAATTTGTATGTAGTATTTTTAAATTTAATATTAAGCCCAAGTAGATAATGTGGCACTGTTTATAAATTAGACAAAATTTCTGTTGTTGCTTTCCACATGGTTTTGGGACACCAGAAACTGTGGCTCTTAAACCAGCTCCCAAGAAAAGCTTAAGTGTGAGGAGTGCCAGGTACAACGCTGAAATTAGTGATTTTCTTAAAAACCACAACCATACATAGGATTGATTTCCCTATCAACATGAAACACTAACTGTTGGAAACTAAGTTAGCTATTTGTAGTGCAAAGTATTCCTGCAGGCTGACTTTACACCTCCATAGATTACTTGTGTTTCACCAGAACATGCTGCAACAACAGGAATTACTTCAGCTAATTACAGTTAACTGCAGGGGGTGGAGTTGATATGTAGCTCTACCATTGGGAAGCTGGTAACGTAATTCTTTTCTTCTCGTGATGAATTCCCTATCATAAAAGGACGGGAGAAAAAAGATCATTGGCTGCTTCCTGGCTCAATTAGACTTCCTCCCACATAATACACTTTTTAAGGTTACAGTAAAAATTTTAAGCACCTTTCTCCATCTCTTGTATGTTCATTTTCTTGCTCTGTTAACAGAATCGTAATTTTACTGAAGTTATTTTGAGAACTTGTTGGTAGAAGAGAAGCTCATAAGATGAAATGATGCTCTAATCTAAGCAATTGCTCCTCTTTAACATTGTGTAGGAGTAGTCTGCAGTCACATTTATGCTCAGTTCCTCTAATGCTTTCAGAAGGTACCAGTTAATACATAAAATCTGTGTGGAAATTACTGTCATGCTAGCACATCAGCCTCATGAGGGCCCAGTCCAGTAAACTGCAGTTCTTGCTCATGTTGCACAGCTCATTTGCACATACATACATGGAGTTCATGGAGTTTTGGGGGAGTGGATTTCATAGGCACTTGTCTCAAGACAAGGCTCCCCATTTAAAAAGCACTCAGGTCCGCACAGGTTTGCTTTACTGGTCTCCAAATTGATGTTAGTGGCCACAAAGTAGGTGGCCTGCTGCTGCCCTCAGCTGGTCCTTCCTTGAGAGATATGAATTTTGGCCACATCCTGCAGAGAGGCTCAGTCTGTGATTTTTTTTTGTTTCTTCCATTTCTGCTTTGTGGAAGTTTTTGTGAGGACAAGGGTGCTGTGAAATCCATACAATGTTCTTGCTGTGCTGGCAAATGACACCTCACCTTGGCATTCTGCTGCTTTCTGAGTTCTTTGTGTAGGGCATCTCACTTAGCATCAAACCCACCTGCCTCACAGGTGGCTGTAGGAATCAATCCACAGTTTGCTAAAAGGAAGGTCTTGGGTGTGAAGACTTATGGGAATCAACATTAGGCTGAGTCAAAAGAAATCAAGGTAAGGACAAGCATTGGTACTTCATACTAATTTCTTCTCTCCCTTCCTCTTCAGAGGGACAAGTGGGCACAAGCTCAGCAGCATTAGATCAGTGGTATCAGCCTGGTCGGTCCCTGAAAACACTATTTCAAGAAACCACATCCCTGAGGGAAGAAGAGAGACTTTGGCCTCCAGTGCAGCTTTTGGAGTTTACATCTGGTTGATGGTATTTTTAAAAGCAACATTACATGGAAGATGAGGATTTGGATTCCTCCT
This sequence comes from Brachypteracias leptosomus, assembly GCA_013401335.1. NCBI lineage: Eukaryota > Metazoa > Chordata > Aves > Coraciiformes > Brachypteraciidae > Brachypteracias > Brachypteracias leptosomus. The sequence goes on from VYZX01021810.1 coordinate 270,796, forward strand.
CCTATTTTCTTTCCTAAATGGAGTTGGCTTTTGGATAAAACCTTCCTCTTCAGCTTGAAGAACACCCCTCTATTTCCTAAGCATTTAAAATTCAACTCATAATACAGAGCTACATTGTATGGGGCTTAATTTAAAGATTTTTATAAAATCAACCTGCTTTCCTTAAGCAGAAGTGTTACCCTGGCAGAAGGAACTGGAGCTTAGGATTATTTTACTCACAGTGTCAGCGATTCATTGTTCATGCCCTGGAAAGCATTTTGGGGTATTGTTGTCATACGCAAGTTATCACAGAGCTCCCTTTGGGAGGGAAGAAAAAAAAAGGTATTTTTATCAGTGATCCAGGAACAAGATGGAAAAGACAGCTGCATTAGGTTGGGTGTCTACTTACAAAATAAAGTGAGCTTCTAAAGAGAAGATCTGTGTCAGGTCTGGAAATTGTCTTATTCCGGTGTTACAAATGCTCCTAGAGAAAAGCAGAATTCCTATTTACAGGAGAAAAGATTACCAGAGTGTATACAACAAGAAGCCAACTTGGTAGATACGAGGTTAACAATGCATTAAAAGGTGAGTGACCTATATAATCATTTTTAATTAGGCTCCAATTGGGTTTTTAAGAGCTGTAAAAATTAAGTTTTGTAGCATCCTCAAGCAGTGTCCTGGAGAAGCAGCATATGTTCTCCCTACGTTAACCATAAGGCAGAGATTTTAGCTACCCCTTTTGCATGGTAACTTGTCAACCTGAAAGCTTTACTCTAGAAATACGCACTTAGCAGGATTAATTTGCAGACTTTACTATTGGTTTGTCCACTACTGCCCTGCCCTGTGTTACTTTATTTTTTTGCCTATTGAAAGACCTCAGTATTGGTTAACTGCACATTAAAGCTATTTTAAAAGATGTAAGTACTACTGTACCATAATGCATGAAAAAAGTCTTTTTTCCTTATACTCCTTTCTGTAATTTGTCATCTCCTTTTGAGGGGAAAAAAAACAACCCAAAAGGGGGCAAATAGAAAAAGCAAAGAACTTTTTCTTACAAGTATTTTAGCCTTGGAAGGTTTCTGAATGCTCCGTCCTCGATGTGCAACAGATTTTTTGTGTTCAGGATTAATCTGTAATGAGGGAAAAACATTTCAGTATTATAATCATGACATATTTGGAAGGGTCCTGAATTTTGCTTGCGATGGGCCCTGTCAGAAAACGCTCAGGTGCAGAATATAGCAGAGGGCTCTCCTGCTGTGAGCAAACTTTCTACAAACTACATTTTGAAGCACTAATGGTAATAAAAGTGCCCTGTAATTCTTAAGTAGCCAACAAAAGATAACAGCTCCTAAATTCTCATGGTTGAACTGAGATGATCAAGTTTGGATATCCTAGTCTCCGGTGGGAGTTAGCATCTTGCCATCATCTGCTGGTTCTTTGGGATATGCTTTCTGGGCTCATGGTGTGCCTAACGCAGGAAGCTTCTGCTTTAGTGCAAGGGGCTCAGAGGCATGAGCATGCTACTATCATGGTGACTGTGCCTCCAAGAGATGGTCTTGGAGGTGGGGCTGAGCAAGGAGCCTGAGCTCTGCGTATGTGTGTGTGCGCCTGGTCCTTGCCCTGCAATAAGATCCCCTTGCATCGTTCCTTGTTTCCACAATATTACTGATGATCTGCCTAGCCAGGAAAGGCAGTTCCTCAGATTCTGTAACCTCTTAGAGCACCATGGACATCCTTAGAGCAGTGGCTAGTAGCACCAGATGCTTGCTTAGATCAGCAGAATCCAGAAGATGGAGGTAAGTGTGTGAGAATGTTTGCTGGTGGTCACTCAAAACAAAGGCAGACCCTCTCAATCGTGGAGCACTTTCTGCAGCTATACTCTCTGGTAAACCTGTATGTTTGCACAAAAGCCCAAGAGTCATAGCCCAGCTCCCTCCCTATGCATGATTTACAAAATTCAAAGGTTTTAGCATGTGAAACTGCATCAAGAGTTCAAATTCAAGAATGCCATTGAACCCACCAACCCTCGTCATCTATTGAAAGTGGCCTTGAGTACAGCTTGGGACATGGAGCCCCTGCAATATGCATGGGGTCAAATCTTTTATTCCTTCCCTAAACCCACCATTGATTGTAGTGGAAGCTGGACCCCATCAGAGAGGGACAAATCTGTATCTCTTGCTTATGTGCGTAACTGACTTCAATGGAGTTCACATATAAGGAGAGGGAAAAAAAAAAAAGAGATGGATTTGTCCTCACTCGCACCATTTTTAAGCCACTCACTGATCATGCTATGGGAAAAAGGCAGTAATGAGATACTGAATCAGATTTATAGTTTCCAATTTCACTAAATATTTCAGAGCATTCTCCTCGTCATTGCTTTTAACTCTCTCCCTCAGATGCCTGTGCTATGCAGGTCAAGTTTAAAATCAGTACATGTTCTGTTTGAGTAATATTTTAGCGCTCAAAAGAAGAGCTATGAATACTAAGCAGCTGTATTTAAATACTGTAGGGCTTCGAAAACCGTATCTTCAAAAAGGAAGATTTTTCTCATCTCTTGTCATCTCAAATTATTTCCCAGCTTAGAAAGCTCAACAGTGCTGGCAGAAATAGACACAGAGCTCTCCTCCTGCCATTGAGCTCACTGAAAACAGTGGGACTTTCTATGCATGCATGTCTTTGCATGATTTAGACCTCCAAGGCTAGACCTTACAGAGGGCTCACTATTTTCTATGGTTCTCTGGAGATAAATGTTTCTCATCATAGACCTACTCCAAAGCCAACCAAAGCAATAGACAAAGATTTGGTCCGATAATACTTTTCTGCAGACCGTTTATTTCTTGATGATCCTGAATCGTGACATGGATGCCTTTTTTTAACTGATGCTTACATTTCAGACAAAGTGGGAAGGCTGTCAAATGCGCTCACTTCTATTCTCTCCAGGGAGTCGCTCTGAGAGATTTCACTGGAATGAAAAAGGCAGGCACAAAGCAATTAACATTAACAGAAGAGATACAAGAAATGAGCTTTCCACTCTTTATTTCCTTCTTTTATATACAGTTGTTCCACCTCCCCTTCCAATTCTTGTTTGGCAGCAGTGTCCATGCCTCATGACCTCACATCTTGAGAGATCATGCCAGTAGGGTTTGAGAGACACCAGCCTTTTGCTGTCTTGGCAAAAGGGAATGCCAACCCATTGGAATAATTATCTCTGTAACAGCCAGTCTCCATTTTCTCAGCCAACTGTAGCTAAGGTAGCGACCACGGGCCAGAACTAATGTAAGCAGAGTGTGCCCAAGCATGTGAGCCTTGTGCTCCTATCATTGGTCTTGCTTAGTGAATTTATTTGCTTGAGCAAGGATGTAGATAATGTTCACGGTGCTTCATACACTATTATTAAGTTGGATGATGGTCATCTAATCTACAGGTGCAGACATACACAAATATGCCTTCAGTGCACTTATTGAATAATTTTTGGATTTAAGTGCCATTTTCATTACATGCCTGCAAACTGAAAGGAAGTGGCTCTTTTTCATCATTACACCAACCCACGTGACTCTTTCTGCAGGCACTGTAGGATTTTGATGTACTGATGCTCCTGTTCCACACGTATTTGAGAATAACCAATGCTGAACATAGAGGAAAAATAAATCCACTTATTTTATGCTTGTTAAATGCCTGCTAGATTAAGATCTATGGGGCTACACAACACTGACTACTGAAAGTAAATAGTATATACTGATGCATAAATAGGAAAAAGGTCATCAAAACAGTGTTTTCTCTTGACAGAATTGTCTGGAAGGGCACACAAACTAAACCTAAGATTATATACTGTCAAGAAAAAAAAATATTTTCTAAACAACTGGAACACATCTACAAAACTGGAGTCTATATCATCTCAGTCCTGAGAGTTATCTTATTTCAATTATAATTAGGAGAAAACAATTCATATTGGTGTTTATATGACCAGAATAGTCTGGTTTAGACCAGAATGAATTGTTTTTTCATTTGTAGTGGCAAAGGGGGATGCACACTAGGAATCATACATTAAACATGTATTTCTTACAGAAATATTAATGATTTTCTCCATACTCAGAATTCAGTGAGATTGTATTTTTGGTATTGCACTAGTTACTCATGAATGAAAGATGGGTGTAGAACAAATGGCCTGCTGGGCACCTAATCCTCAGAGACTTAAGAGCTGGGAGGAATCAGTGCCTGCTCACAGAACTTGAAGACTCTTTCAGGTCTGGGATCTGAAACATCATCCTTCCATGGGATCCCTCCTGTCTGCCACTGGCTTACCATTTACATATGTAGGAATGACTTATGGCAATGAGAATAATTTATCATCTGATTTGCAGATGGTGATGAGTTGCTCAATATATGATTTAGAGATTTATAATTTAAAAACATGCATTTTTCAAAGTAACACTAAATCTCAATAGAATTATGAAGTGTTCTATAGATTTACTTCAGACAAATACATTGATTTTTATGCTGTTAATTTGGAGAGCTACATTAAAAGGACACAAAGAAATCAATTAAGTTCTCTTTATGGAAGGGAAAATGTCAATGAACAGAACATTCTCTGTGAAGAATAGTATGTCCAGACAGTTTGGGAAAGTTTAGCCTCAAGTCATAGGAGAAACTTTATAGATTTATGTTGGTTTCCCATCTGAAAATGTTAAGTTCTCATTAATCATTCAGATGCAAGTGAATGCAAGAATATGGCACCACTGGATTGTACTGTAATACTTTATTGCAGTGGAATACGTGCAGCAGAGTTTAGCTTATTTTCTACTTGCTAGAGCTACAGGAACACATAAATTTTTAATATGGCCAAAATTGTTTAACCAATGAGCACTTAAAGCTAAACTAGCCCAGCTCAGTCTATTCAGGCATTTGCATTACCCTCATCCTTCAAGTCTTTGCCTTCAAGAATGCACCACGAAAGGGTTTCCTACTTTCTCTTTTTGTTTCCTGAAAATAAATTATGTAACATCTAATCTATATTTTAATATCTGATGCACTTTGTGTTTTTCATAGGTGAAGTATAAAAAGTACACATTGAAATGGAAGTGGCATCACTTATGCTGCTGCTAGGTTCTGGGGGAGGTCATTCTCCTGTTCTGCATTGCACTGGTGTGTCATCAACTTTGTCCTTTAGAGACTACTCAGTGCAGATAAAATAGAAAATAATAAATAATATTGTTATTGTTGGAATAACAATAGAAATAAGGGCAAAAGTGGTCAGATGAGGCTTTATGAGACCTTGATCTAAAATAGGCACAAAACCAAGGGAAGGGAAACAACACAGACCTGAAATGCAAAATTATGGCACTTGTAAATTGAAAGATCCCAGAAAAGGTTCAGTCCTACTGATCCCCTGCCAATCTCTTGGTGCAAAGTGCCAAAGAAATACCTTATTTGGGTACTACATAAATGTACAATCACAGAATACCAGAGCTACCATAGGAGTGATAACGTTTTATAATAGAAATCTATCTCCTCTGCCAATCAAAAGCACCTATCATCAGTTACTAAGCTGTATCCAGTTCTCTCCAACATGATTAATATTTCATTATGTGATCTGTTAAACAACAGTTGAAAATCACACCTTTTCAAAGAATCCTTTATATACTGCTTATGCAGAAAGAAATGCTATATGTATCCTTCCCCAGTGGGGTTTTTTCACCAATAGTATGTTTTAGCAACACATTTTCACATTATTGTAAAAAGTGGCTAATTGGGATGGAGGTTTGATAGAATTTCTAGCAAGCAATTAAGGAAAAGCCTATGGAAAATGTTGTCAACTTACATGATGAAAGCATCTCTAAGTCCTTCAAATGCGTGTGATGGGATTACCTTTACAGGGAGATGAGTAAATGATCTGAAAAAGGAAGAGAGGGAAGAAAGGACCGTAAATCATGGGGCTTCCTTGTTTACAGATTGTATCATTAAGGTGGGCAGAAAAAAAGACACTTTATTTTGCCTGTAGTTCTCTGCACCTCTGATCCATTTACCATTGATCTCAGTTAAACAGAATGCTAAGGATATTGGGTCAGTTCCTCAACAGCATAAATTTTAGACTAATCACTGTCAAATCAATAATAACCATAACCTATTAAGTGAATTAATAGCCTGCTGGAAGTGGTCTGCTACATTCACAGTCAAAAGGAAGCTATCAGCTATTTAAAGTTAGTTCCTCTGAAAAAGTGGCTTTCTCGTAAAACTTTTTCTCTATGAAACAGTGTCTTTCATTCTCTGGACAATGTTCTTCTCCCAGCAGTATCCCTGTAATGTTGCATCCTTGAATGTTGAATCCCTGAATTCACTGGCAAAGCTCTGGCTGTGTACAAGTGTGGAAGAGATCCTAATCAGCTTGATGTGGTGAATTTTGGGTAGCTTTTGGTTTGTTTTTTTTTAAATAATCAATTGCATCAGTGTTGTTAGTTGATGAAAAGCAAGTGTAGATTTTCTTTTTTAATTTTTAATTACTCTGACTGGGAAGTTAATAATGATGTGGGAGATAGATCTGCATTTTACCATTCTACTCCCCACATCTGAATCATAGTACTTTTACCAGCCAATTTATCTAGCCATGACCACACTTGCCTTGATAATGGCCATAGGAAAATATTTAACATATTTCAAGACATTATCTCTGTGCAAACAGATAACTTCTCTATCTTGCTTTTTAATTACAAATAACTAGTCAGAGATATTTGTTTCCCATCCTTAAAATCCCTCTCTCAAGGCTTTTTGTTTCTGTGCTATTCATAAAACCTGCTTTTTTTTATTTTGTTGTCTATATGAAGACAAAGATGTTCATCAACTTTCATATTTATATGTGTATTTTATATATATACATACCTCATGTGTGCACAATATAGTGGCAGGCTGTCGCACATAAGTAGATCTTGGAGTTACTAGACGTTCTAAAGAGCCTGGCAGTGAAATCCTAGCTATGTTCCAAACAATCTGTTTGATCTTTGGCAAATAATTTTGTTTCCTTGCAACCTCGACGCCCTGTCAGTAAACTGGGGATTTTTTAACAATGTTCCCCTACCTAATTGGGATGTTGCAAGGATATATATGGTTTTGATGCTGCTGTGAGTTGGTCATATGTGTCTCTAGCTGGATGCTGGCATGTTGTGTTTTGTGTGAGGTTTGGTTAAATCAGAAATGGGACTAAGCCATGTGTCCTGAAAAATGTATTTGCCCCTGAGGGGACGGAAGGGTAGAGATAACCCTGTAGTAGGGCTCAATATTTTAAGCCAACAGGAAAAATACTTCAGGAAGAAGTAAAAGTAGAAGCTGAGAAATTCCTGCTCTGTAACCTTGGCAGCAAGGACTTTGTAGCTGCACTACTGGCTGGGGCTGCTTGCAAAGTAAAACATACCTTTTCTAAAACCATTTGCAAAAAATATCGTAATTTACAAACGAAATAGAAGTGTGCCTGGGAGTCCAAAACATAAAACCTGGTCTTGGCTTTTATTTACATCAAAATCTTCAGCCAAAGAACCTTCTACCTCCCTGAGATGTGCTGGCGAGCAGCATGGTTGCTGTAAATTCCTGTAATGTGTGACCCACTCCCCCTGGCTGCAGAAAGCCTTTGGCAACAGTGCTCCCAAGCTCAGCCACCTCAACTATGCCATTAAATTTAAATGGGATGACCCAGCACTTTTAATAGGCACTATAGTTAAACTGCATGACGACACTTAATCCATTCTCTATTTCAACTTCATTGGGTTTTGTTTTTTAACTCTCCCGAGTTCACCTTGATAGCTGGAACTGTGAACTCATCTGCATTGACATTACCTCGTCCCATTAAGCATCTCACAAAACAGCAAAAACAAAGGAAAAAGGCAATTCATAATCAGCCTTCTCTCTTCATCCTCAAAATACTGGTGTGGCAGGCACAGACAGGTCCACGTCGATAAAGATATCTTAAATTCACTAAAAAGGTGAATGTTCTCATCCCTATTCTTGTCCACTTCACCTTTGTGGTTTGTATCTCAAACCCTACCTGTGTCAAAGGGAAATGTGCTTGTTTAGATGTCTCTTTCTATACTCACAACATTTTGAAGAAGGTCCTTTAGTTTGCTAAGCACAATCCAGCCTCTGTATATGTATAAGCATTTAGTTTCATAGAGTTTTGAACTGCTTGTTGAAGGCTTAATTCTGTCCAAAGTGCCAAGTAAAGCGAGGCCTTATCTCATGTGTTGAAGTCTCTGCTGTTGAACGTGACTGATGTCTTTGACAGCACACAATGAAACTCAAGCAGGTACCAGCAGGAATGAAATATTGATTTCTTTTTGATAGGGCTCAGATTGTGAAACTCAGATGTGACCAGTTATTCATCTCTCAGAGTTGAGGAAGCTTTTGACAACAGAAAAAGAAAGAACAAACTGGGTTTTACAAAGCCACAAAGCTTTCATACATCCAAGTTGCCCATGCTACTAGCCCGACTTCTATAGCTTGTGAAAGGAGGGATCCATCTTTAATACAAGTCACCAACACTGGTTTGAAAGGGTGTTGTTAGTTAAAGGATGAACTTCTGCACTTTTAAGAAAAACTGTAATGTTTCTTTCATATTTAATGCATCACAACTTGTATGCCTGTAGTCACTCCTGCCATTCAGCAGCGGACAATGCTGCAGGTCCAGATAATTGCAGGACTTTTCATCCTTGTAGAAAGGATGGACAGAAAAGAGTGGGGAGCCAGCCTTCTTGGCATGCACCAACCCTTAGCTTTTCTATAAATCAAGCTGGGTTTTCAAGGTATGTCAATCTAGGCTGCAAGGTTTGAAATGGCCAGGTGAAATACATGTAAGACTATCCAAGAACATGAGGAGAGACAGGAACAGAACCTAGACTGGCCAAATTCTGTCCTTGCCTGGTAGCTAAAATACTGTCCTTCTCTCTTCAGCTAGCATTTATTTCCTGTATTTTTGTTTGGAAATCATAAATTTAGAGTGGATTTCTCACAGGGATGGTTATCTTCCTGTTTCTAGGAATACTGGGGCCAGTAGGGACTACAAGAGCAAACCACCTCCTGCTTGCCCTGCTGTGAACATACAGATAGAGCAGTTAGAGCTCTTCAGAAAATGTTCATTGGGTGGTCTATCCCAAGGATACAGTAACATAAACCCACTATTGTCCTTGTTTTGCTTCTGGGATATAGCAGAGGAAACTTGACTCTTTTATCTGCTAAAAGATAAACTTTGCTCCTGTGGTACCACATAGACTCAAGCTCCAAGAGAAGCTTTTGAGAGGTCTAGATGCCCATAGACCTCAAGGACCACTTGCAGTCCCATTGATAAGGAATCAAAGCTGAAGCCCACTCACACCCCTGGAGAAAATCTCTGTACTGCAGAATTCACCTTTTGCAAAAAGTGAATAGTTGAACAGATAATAAATTAAAGAAGAGAACACCGGCCCTATAGGAATAGGTACGAATGTGTTACTGTAGCTGGGTTGGCTGTTATATTTTAGTGTCTCTATTTTATAGCATTATTTATATTCTAATGCCCAAAAGATGAATGCATAAGGTAGACTTTTGCTGGGAGTGGCAAACATTTTATTCTGTGGTGTCCCTGGACTTAACTCAGAAGGATTTGGAATACTGATTGAAACAAAGACTGAAAACCCACCGTTTTCCTAGGATTTGTATTAGCTTCTTGGGGCAACATAAAGTGTTGGCACTGATTTTTAAAGCCCCGTATATTGGACCTGAAATGCAAACTATGATGCTGGATATATCACACAAGCAACCAAAGAGTATTTTCTGCTAGGTGATGATGAACGATACATTATCTCCTATGAAATGCCCTAAAACTGAATTCCTCTGTCAATCCCAAAGAGCCAAATATGCCCCCAATGAAGACATGGTAGAACTGTCTACTTCTTCAGGCTTTTGCCACAAAGGTTTGGGTTTGATGCCTAATCACATGCCACTCACTCTACTGCAGAAGCCCAGTGCACAGGGGCATGGACTCAGGCACAGCAAAGTGAACCCCACTATCAAATGAGGTTTTTGAAGGGGCAGAAAGGTATTAGGTATCCAATGTCCATTACTGTACAGCTGGAGTTGGGTGTCTGTCCATCTAGACTTTGCTAAAAAACCCAAATTACATACAAGACTTCAAAAGAAGGAAAAATCATGTTTTGTTTCAAACTATGATGGTGAACTAAAGATTATTTTTCTGCTGAGACTAAGAAGACACATCACTGCTATAGCCACAGTGGCATATAAAGGTGTCTGGATAATGGAGTTTCTATAGTGTTTGTGTAATGTCCAAATTAAAAATAGGAGCCCAAGAAAAATATGGTCAATTCAGGACTGTATAAAACACATAATTCTGCAACCTGTCAGGAGTCTAATCATTTTGAAAACTCTTCCAGCAATAATATGACATGGCAAGAATAACTCGGGTAAAGAAAAATGGCTGAAATTTCCCTTCAGGATATATACATGGGATATAACAAATTATCAGAAGTACATTTGGAAGCACAGCATCAGGACTTGAATTACTCAGCTATAGTTGAAGTTACATATTGGTGTTTATTTTCTTGATTGATCATACTAGTAAGAAGGACTTTTCTGAGGTCTGGTTTCTATGTTATAGTGGCATGAATGGAAGGACATGGGCACCCCAGGAATTGTGTTGGAACAACCTGGAGCAGCATTTTTTCCCCAAATTATTAGTATACTTGCAAACACTATCCTGCAATTTCTCTGGTGCACACAGGTACAGGTGAGACTGTGAGGGGACAAAAGTAACTTTCTCTTGTTTTGTCTCTCATACACGGAGCTGTGCACGGGGAGAAGAGAGCAAAAAAGACTGGCAAATTATGGAAAGAGAGGGAGTCAGTACTAACAAAGCTGGAAAAACTAAATGAGTAAGAGAAAAAGGAAAGAGTAAGAGAGAGGAGAAGACAACAGCTAAGTGGATAAGACACCAGTATGAAAATCAAAGGAAGAGGCAAAAGTAAAAGAGATTGAATAAAAACTAAATGAAAGGACCAAGAAACACATGTACACCTGTAGGGTTAGAAACTACAGTCATAGATACAGCTTTGATGAATGTAAGCTTTCTAATAAAACCCTCCCAAAATACAAAGAAATCGAAATTTAATAGTATAGTTAAAGGTTCAATATAAATGAGGTTGGGTGTGGCCTGGAAGTAGAAGGAGCTGGACATGTCTGCAAATGCAGACTGAAAGACAGGGATTTTTTTGACACCTAAGTGTAAATATTTTCTCTTTAGGAGTATTGAGGAGAATCTTGGTTGAACTCTTTTCTGACCATAAAGTAGGTTTCTACAGCCAGTCTATTACCTGGCCTTTGTGTACAATCATAAAGATTTAATGTTATATTAAAGGCTGAGGGAAAAAATTCTTATTTTTGCCCATCATCTAGCAATGTTAATCTGAGTGAAGCATCATTGTCAGCAGCCATAAGCCCATTACCTGTCTTAACCTCATCACTGAGGTTGGGATGTGGTTTCTTTTTGGGGTGATAGATGGAAGAAGGAAAACTAAAAGAGTAAAGCAAAAAAGAAAGAAAAAAATCACATAAGTTTAGAGCTTTTGATAATGTCTCTGGGCTGTGATATGCATAGTCCTATTAAACATGCTAAATCCCTGCAAAAACTGAATTCCCCATCTGTTTCTGCTGCTGCAGAGATACTTGCTGTGACCAATCCACTCCCTGACTGCATGTGGTATGAACACCGGGGAAGAAATGTGCTTGTTGCAATAACTATGCAGAGTCTCTCCAGCATCCACAGGCTTTGCTTTCTCTGATGCTCAGGTAACATAGGGAAATGGAGAGGAAACAAATTCAGGACAGAGTTTTTCCTAAAAAACGACTTTGGATGGAATAATTCATATGGCTTTAGATTAATACAAACTAATATTTCTTGCTCCTATCAATTCTCGAGCTAGGGAGAAAGGAAAAAGGAGATCAGGGATAGTATAATCTCTGGGGAATGTCAAGAGCATGTTAAATTTACAAACAAATCAGATGAAAATGGAAAACAAGTATTATTATATCAAGTATTTGGTCTGGTTTACTAGATCACAAGTTTGGCATATGGTGTGGGACTGGGGTAAGGGAATGCCTGATTTTCTGTTGTAATTTAATCCTAATTCCCAGAGGAGCATTGGGCAGAAGGATATGATGGACCCCCCTACAAATATCCAAATGGCTGTCAAAGCTCACAGCAGCTTTTTTACTATCAGAGAGGGGAAAAAAGAGTGGCCATTCAATGAGTTGAACCTCAAAAAGAAACAAGTACTGCTAGGAGGATTTCGATGCTTTAATATAGAGGACATTAAATTGCATGAGCTTTGGGAGAAGAGAGTGTGAGAAGTTTGTTAGATTGGTGTAAGAGAAAACAAACCCCAGAACTGACAGAAGGTTTAAGAGCAAATATCAACCTTTTAATCATGTTTCTTTAAAGTTAACTATGCCACTACTAGGCGCTGCTTTTGGAACAGCAAAGGCAGCCGTGGCAAGAGGACACAGCGAGTTCAGACAACTGTAGCCCTTCTCTCTGTCACCAAGGTGGGTGGCAAATGCCATGCCGTGACATTGGAGCGAGTTCTGCGAGTGGCACATTTTGCCCTCTGAGAAAACATCCCGAGAGGATGTGCATCTTGCTCCTAAGAAAAAAGCTCTGTCTCTGTGTTCTTGACAGGCTTTCAATTGCCAGGAAGGCTTCAAAAGCCAAGTAAAACTTCATCCCCAAGAAAAGCTTCAGCACCAAGCAAAGCTCCAGCCCCAGGCAAAACTTCATCCCCAGGTAAAACTTGAGCCCCAAGTCAACTTCAGCCTCAAGTCAAACTTCATCCCCAAGCAAAACTCCAGCCCCAAACAAAACTACAGTCCCAGGTAAGACTTCATCCCCACGGACACCGCCAAACCCCCTTCCGTGGGCGGCTTAGCATCTCCCGTCGAGCCGCCGGAGCGCTGGAAAGGGCACCTCCGCCGCCCGACCCGCGGAGCAGCCGCCCCCT